>JAOXYB010020115.1:0-17647 GCA_028565635.1 Phoronis ovalis | reverse complement strand
GGGAAGGCTAATTGAGTGTGATTTTATCTGGAAGTGTAATCACTGGTAATGGGACTATTATGAATAGAGCTGTAATTAGCTGGTAATCAGAAGTCAGTCAAGTAGAATCCATACCAGTTACAGTAAACATTCTGGCATGGTGTTCTCATTCTTAATGTGAAAACTTGCAAACATGTAAGTGCTTTGCATCTCTATTTCTAGTGATATCAAGAAAGTAAAAGAGACACGCAAACATTTTGAGAAGATAAGTGATGACACAGACAGTGCTATGATAAAGAATGCACAAGCTCTAAAGAGTCGACCCATTGAATGCGAAGAAGGCAATAACGTGCTTACAGCAATGAAGTCCTGCTTTCAACACACTTCACTCGACTATGTTTTCCAGGCAAGTCCTATTTACTATAATATGTTTGTTGTCAGCACAAACATTGTCTCTTCCATTTCATGTACTAAGGCAAACTGGGACTTCTTACTTAATAGTATCAAAATTTGAACTTGAACTCTTAAACTGGGATTCCCTATTTAAATTCAATAACTTGTGAAGAATATTCTACTTTCCTAAATTGAAAATACAGAAGCCATTAAATGAACAGGTTGAACGCAAAATAGACATTTTCGAGTAATGAAAGACCAAAGATTTCAACTACTCTTAAGTGTTATCCTCCAGTATAATTATAAGTTATTATGGACACCATAATAATTTTAATGCCTAGCAAGCATTCTTTATTTTACAGATTAATCTGCTGCATTCAAAGAAGAGATGTGATGTTTTGCACACTGTAAGTAATAAGTATGTTGTGTAATATCTATTTATGTGAAATTTATAAAATATCACACACATTCTCACCAGATGCCACTAGGCTTCTCGAATTTTGTTGGTTTTGCTAGGTACTGCAATTCTTGTTAGTTGCTGCATACTAAAAATTCTCTTTCAGCTGCTGTCGTACATGCACGCTCAAAATGCCTACTTTCATCAAGGCTATGACTTGTTTGTTGATATGGAACCGTACATGAAGAAATTAGCCACACAAGTAAATTTTTATCTTCCATACCCATTTGGTGTGAACAAGTATCTCATTGTATGTAAGAGAACTCTCTTAGGTGCATGTAGGGGCTAGTTTCTAACATCTGGTGCCACAAAGTAGATGCTATAGTTAACAATTGCATACAATGTGTAGCATCAAATCATCCCGTCTCTCTATCCCTAATTTTAATTTAATTTCTTATGAATGTTTTAATTATGAACAATTTACATATAACGTAAGTCATGAAAATCTATTTTTTAAATACTTTATTTGCATAAATTGTAAATTATATGCTACTGAAACTAAAAAAAGGTAATAAAGCATACGATTTTTTCTGTCCTTGTAGCTAGAAGAGCTAAACAAGAAGACTGGTGCTGAGAAACGGGAGATGGAGGAGAGACATACTCTGGTTCAACAACAAAAGGTAATAACCATGCTGTCAGCTGGTTTATTTTAATCATAAAATTTTATTTTTTATTTTAAATAAACCACTTATATGCATGTACATCAAAACGCCAGATATAGTTTTCTTAGCTTACATTTAGAATTAAACCAATTATTTTATGTCTAAATGCACATTTACCATTAAATTTGCTGTTTGTCCTTTGTTATGTTTCTCCTGGAGAAAACAGCTAAAATATAGTAAGTTTTCAAAATAGTATAGACCATTTGCATGCACTTAGGGGAGCCACTGGTCGCAAACCCAAACCTTCCCAGTATGTAGCATTATGTGAATGAACAATGGCATAGATTTCCATGCACTTGTGCAATTCGTTCACAGAATGCTACATGTTCCATTTCTTCCACATACTGAGTAAAAATCATCTTTGTTGGTCTACGAAATACCCCACTTTTTGTAATTTATATTAATAGTATTTCAATTCATAAACATTTATTTATTACATTTCTAAAGTCAGGATGCTGGTGTCGAAAGGGTTTAATGTTGGTGTCCTCAAGTGCTTGCAAATAATAAAACTACAGTTACAATCAAAGGTTTGATGGCATCTTCATATAATAGCTAAATAACTTCTATTTAATGTATTAAATATATAATGTTCAATAGGATGATTTCTTTAAATAATTTTACAGAAATGTAACTATAAGGTTTAGAGTTAGTATAATTTAAATTCGCTATATAAATAAATCTCTTTAAACTATTTATAGGTAAAAAGGCCTGTGCCATAGAAGAGCCTTTAGCAAGACATTGCATTAGTAGTGTTTATAGGTAGTCCATATTACTTTCAGCTAGAGCACTAAAACTAGGATATCCTTTTGCACTACCAAACATAGAAAAATGCTTGACCAACTCATTAAAAAAAAATTTACACAATGACCATTTTGTTAAAATAAATGCAATGCTGATACACTCCAAACAATCTAAAAAATATAATGAAATGCACTGTGTTTATAGATGAATTAAAAAATTACATTACACTTAATGTGTCAAATAATTTGAATGCATTATGCTGGTCTCAACCTGTGTTTGAGAAATAATCGTCAAATTCTGATAGCTTGTGTATGTAATGTTTAAATGATTATACCAAAAAGTGCATTTTAAATGCATTTAACGATAACTTTTCTGCTAAGGTGTTGCTCATTTCATAGCACTGATATCCTAACCAATTTCTATACCCTTGGAATATAATGTACTGATTTAGTATTATTTTGTGTGTAACGCTGTGATTTAGTTATATCCTGAGACAATTATTTGCAAAAATAATACTGATGATAACAGTCAGAGTGCCTTAGTTATGGGTCTAATTTTAAGTTTTCTCCGGTTGGTTGTGTCTGGAACGTTTCTCCTTCCATAGAAGTTTTGAATGCGGCCTCGATATCAAAATCATTTTCTCCACTGCTGACTGGTTCTGGAAGGGCACTGTTAACATACGGATCGATATCTCGAAATTCAGATACATATAAATCTTTCACTGGTTTTCTACTCAAATCTGTTGGTGTGGCGCAGCGAATCTCATGCGGATGGAAGAAATCAATTGTTCGATTATTTAGCCAGTAGTGAAACCATATTAGCAGCTTATCGCAACACCATGGATTCCCGGGAAGTTTTATTGTCTGGAGTGCAGGTAAGTGGTATGGAAAATCCGGATCCAGTCGGTGAAGGCCATCATTCATAAGGTTTAGATCTTCAAGACCAAAAAGAAAGCCTTTGCGTACATCTGTATTAATGATTTGCTGGACAATTTTTGGGCTGTTGTTCAAGTCCAGGAATTTTAGATTTTTTGTGTGGCGGAAAATGTTGCTTGCTACTCGAGTGTTGGCGTTGACATTTGCCATTTCCAAGATAATCATATTTGATAAACCTTTGAAGACGTTATTATCTAGGTGGATGATAGGGTTATTCGATAAATCCAATGCATCCAATCGAACCAAGTCACGAAAAACATTTCGTTTCAGTGCTGGAATTCTGTTGTTACTTAATTTTAAATTACGTAACCCTTGAAGTCCTCGAAATGCAGCTCCATGGATTTTTTTTATGTGATTGTTACGAAGATCTATGGTTTCCAAATGTTTGAGGCGTTTGAAAAGATTTGCTGGAATTTCGTACAGAACATTGTTTTGCATTAGTAAGCTTCTCATATTTGGTGGTAGATGCCGTGGGATGTAAGCTAGTTTGTTATTATCAAGGTGCAGCTCATAGATATATTTCATCCGATGCCATATATGTTGGTCAACATCTGTTATCTTATTCCAGCTGAGTGTTAGTAAACCTAAATTTGTGGTGTTTGCAAAATCTTCATATGTAATTGAAGCTATTTCATTCAACTCATAGCGTAAGTCACGGATAGGTTTTGGAAGTCCTCGTACAAACGTAGTCAAATTACATTCTGAAAAATCAGCCATGATCAACCCTTTGCTCGGTATAATTAACTTGTGCAATGTCTTCAGGTTATTGCGGTTCAGAAGCAGATATTTTAAGCCTGTCATAACTCCAAAAGCATCTTGATGAATAAATGATATCCTGTTGTTGCTTAGATCTAAATATTTGAGTTTCTTTGTATTTCTGAATGTAATTTTTGTGATCTGTTTTATCTGATTGCCTTTGATGCTGAGAGTTTGTAATCGTATAGTGCCATTAAAGTACTCCTCAATATCTTCCAATTGGTTACGAGACAGAAATATTGTTCTGACATCATCCAGTGTTGAAAATACTTTCGGAGAAACATTGCCAAGTTTGTTGTTACTTAGATCCAAGTATTTCAATTTTTTTATATAAGAAAATGCTCTCGGCTGGATATAACTGAATCCATTCCCTGCAAGTATCAGTCCTCGAAGATTCTTGAATTTTCGCATCATTGCGGTTGTTACAATAGGTAATTTGTTGTTTTTAAAATCCAAAAACTTAATCCTTCTTGGCAGATCAGTTGGGATTTGTCGTAGATACCTTCCGTGACAAAATACTTTGTGGTCAACACATGGGCAACTTGTTGTACAAGCTAAAATATTTTGAATGTGAAGACATTCAAGTAGCACAAGTAGACATATGTTTGATAGCCTCATTTTGTTCCAAAATGTTGTTTTTACTGCTGTTCAGTATTGGAATGTAGTAGTAGTCTGTTGCAGTCCTGTATCAGCAATGCTAAAAAAGAAAGAAATTATGAAAATGAAAAGTTGAACTTTTATGATATATAAAAACATTGAAATAATGGGAATTCAGCTATACAGGGTAAACTTGTACACTTGCATCTCTTGTACATTTAGTTAAAGAAAAAATATCAACATGTTGCATAGTAAAGAACATCTGTTCATTAAAAGTTGTTCTTGCTATAGGACATTTTTAACATACATGCGGCTTCATTTTTAGTTGACCACCAAGCTAATTCAGATTTACCAATCTAACAGGCCAAGTCTATGTACAAATGAGACACCATTAGTTTTCTTTATTAAAATAAGCTGTTGGTAGCTAGTAATCACATTATAGCTGTCTACAAACTTTGTTAAATTGGTGTGTGGTAGATAATGTGCTTGTAGGACATGGGAGGAGTGCATTTTGAAAATTCAGTGCTCTCCACAGGGTACCTCACTCAAAGTTCAGGGTCCCAAGTTTTTAGGGATTTATTAGTCAAATGAATCAATGAGTGCATTTCTTTGCAATAAATAATTTGCAAATCTACCCAGTGACATCACTCAACAACGAAATAGGTACGTGTGATCGATCCAAAATTCGCAGAAAAGGTCTGAAAAAGAACATTTATTATAAACAGAATCACCACCTTCAAAACTAAAAAAAAAAGTCTTTCTGATATAAGGACATTCTTTAAAGCAAAAAAGGAAGAAAGACAGTCAAAATTAGCACTTAAAAAAGGTCACTTATGCTAGAATTTTGTGCTAACATGATTGTACTGTTACAACACAAAGACAGTTTCGCTATTTAATAGATCAGTATTATTATAACTTCTAAGCATTTCGTAACACAATTATAACTAGTATAACTTAATGATTATTTATTACCAATTGTATTTACTTTCCTGGTTTCGTTGAAATATAAAAACGGGTGTGTTTTTCGTCCCTGTGTTCTTGTAAAATTAGGTACTAAAATTCTGTAAATATAAACTTCTTACTTCAATTTCTCAATTGCCTCTTTTTAGTGTTGTGTTCCTGTACTATTTTAGCCCTGTTGATTTGTAGGTGTGTTTGTTGACATTCTTAGCCTTTAATTTCATTATGGAATTGATCAATTACTATGATAAACAATTCCTGCTGAGAAAAATCATCCTCCACTTGACTTTTCCATTAACCGTTGCTTTACCTGACAGTATGTCCATTATTAAATTTAAGCAGCTTAGTAAATCTGTGATGTTGTAACTTAAACTACAGGAACAAATTAAAGTATGAAATTTTTCTGTTAACACATATTATTTTAAATGCTTAGAAAGTTCAAAATGTGTTTTGCACCAATTAAAAAAATATCAGATGTGCTTTATGTCAATTTAAAATGTATGAAACTAAGTGTCTTACTTACATCAAAATAAAAGGGTATACCAAAGTGGAATCGTGGTTGTCAAGCTTGTATAAACTAGACCATTTCTGCTAAAAGCCTGTGTTATGTGTGATTATATGCACTCAATATGTACATCTACGTGTTTTCCTCAATCATACTTTGCCTCCAGGTAGAAATGTTCTTTTAGAGGCTTTTATACCTAAATAACCTGACATTCCAAAATCATGTTCCTGTTGTTAGGGCACCTACATTTAACTGTTTCATTATAATGCACAAACCATGTATAAATTATTAAGTTTTTTTCAATCACTTGAGCTTACATGAAGTTATCATTGGCCCTGAAATATGTGTACAATACTTTTCAAGTACCTTTTCAAAACAGCACTCATAAACCTTTCAAGAGATGCAAAACTACAGTGTATATGCGTAAGATGTAGTTTTTGCCAACATAGCTTTCTGTTGTAAAATAAATTAAAACATCCAGATAACTCCATGTAGACCTCTTAATATATAATTTCTTCCAACATATAGCAATTTTGTCCAATATTGCAAATTGCCATCATGAGCAATTAGGATTTCTCATGTTACTTGCTTAGGAAACAATAGAGGACAATTATCATTAGCATAGACAACTGACTATCTTGCTGTGAAATTATAGCTATTTTGACACAGGTTGTATGTTAGTGGTTAAAAAGTATTGTGGTTTTTGCTGTTTGAGTATTTGGCTTCTGGATAACACATAATTGTAAGCTATTTTAATGAAGCTGTATGTAATACTTGTGACAAGTAAACTTCATGTGGAAAAATGAAATATCATCAAAATGAGAATATAAATGGAAAGCTGCAAAACATTGCTTGCTTTTTATCACAGATGCTTACTTAATACTTTTGCAAATTTTTGAAATATTTGTTTTTGAAAAAACTAATTATTAGTAATCATTGGCTTTCATGTTTAGAAAATACTTATGGTGACAAATAATTTTGTGCAAGTGACAACTTATTGGAAATATAAATTTCATAGCAAATTTTAAACAGTGAATAGACAATATAAGTATGCTTTTTTGGGTAGGTACAAGATTACAAAAAATAAACTTTTCCAAGGTAAATCTGATATATGATTATGTAATCAGTAAGGTGACCATTTTGAATAAAACCTCCCTTTTTTTAAAATATGAACTTCAAAAAAAAAAATTAAATTCAAAAGAGATTTTCAAGTGTGTCTTGGATTAAAAAAAAAGTTTTATTCTAAAGTTATGACCCTTTCAAGATTCAACCACTAGAATTTTTTTTCTGACATCCATATTTTTGGAAGCACATTACAAAACAAAATTCTGAAAATCTAAGAAAGTTTGTTGGAGCTCCTTGTTGGAAGCTAATTTTGATGTAATTTCAGCTTTGTATAGGGATGTTAGTTATATTTTATTGAAATTTGTACTTATAAAGAAGTTGAATTTTTATCCACAATGGCCTTCTATACGATTTGAATATTTAATAACATTTATAGAAGCTTTTTTAATGTATTGAAGGCACATATAAACACAGATTGCAGAGATATTTTTTTCTTGCCTAGGAGTCCTTGCAGAATGAATCGCCTAAGGACAAAACTATTACAATGGATGGTTATCTTTTTAAACGTACCAGCAAAGGCTTCAAATCCTGGGTCAGGTAGGATGGAAAAACTGGTTTTTAAGAACTTGCTGTAAAATTTTAAATAAGTATACTTTGAGCATGTCTGGTTGAAAAGTAAATTTTCTCAAGTTAGAGGGTATTGTGGGAGTCGGATTTAAAATTTATTGTGTCCTTTATCTATTGCAACATATTGCCTGGGGATGTCATGGCAAATCATTAGTAAAGAACACATATATGAGTAACAAGCGGTTTTTAGACAATAATCGTTAGATGCTTCAAACAAGTAGTTACACACTCAAAATTCGTTCTTTGCGTAATTATTAATAGGTGCTAGGAAATAATGTACGGGATACTGCAAATCGTGAGATGCCTCAAATCCGTTCATATGAGCTGGACATGCTAAGGCTGCTAGGAGCTAAAACTTTAGAACCTAGAATTTTTAGTACCTACAGATCTAGACATTCTAGGACTAAAAACCTGTTTTAGGATCTAAAACTTTGTAGGGACTGGAATCAACTGTCAACTGGCCTCTGACATATATTGACAGTTGGTTTAGCTCCTGGAAGTTTCTAGAATTTAAAAGTTTGATGTCCTACAATTTTCAATGTCCTAGGAATAAATTTATGGCTTCTATCTACAATTTTCTAGGTTCTAGAAGTTTCTAGCACATACAACTTGCCCTAGGAATCATTTCCAGCGACCAAAGGATTATTGTCCAAAAATTGCTTGCTGTAGTACTGGCATAGACTTTGAATTCTGTGCCTATATAGAAAGCCACCATTTCTGGTGGTCATATTGTTATTTGCAGTAGAAATGTAATATTTTCAAATTACTACTAATAAAGCAAAAAAAAATATATCAATGCGACATAATACATCATGGAACACCATACGCATTTATTTTTTGTATACTTACAGACGATGGTTTATGATACACAAGAATCAACTAGTGTATCGAAAGAGAACTAAAGATACCATCACTATCATGGAAGAAGACTTGAGATTATGTACAGTAAAACCTGTTCATGAGATTGAGAGACGTTTTTGTTTTGAAGTTGTCTCCCCAGCAAGGTAAAACTATTTTGTTGTTCATTCATAATGGCAGTAATTATGCTATTTTGTTGTTTAGTAACTTTGTTTGTGTTTTGAGAGGTGCTCAACTGTGTAACAACAATTTATTGTAGGAGTCACATTCTTCAAGCTGATTCTGAACAAGAGTGCCAAACATGGATTAGTGCAATACAAACCGGTGTGACCGAAGCCTACCGAGACAGATCTCACACGCAGCCACAGGTGAGATTATTGAATCATTATAATGTCAGCTGTTTTTAATGTCAATGTTCATATCAAGCAAACTATGCTGTTTTTCAAATTTTGTGTTATGTATTGTTGCTCAACTTGCTTTGTATTTTGGATGGTTAGACATTTTGTTCACAATAAGAGATAAGCACAACTTATCATATGCTTTCATCACAGAATAATATGCAGAGCCAGTACACTGTTATTTGTGCAACTCATGACAATAGCTCCACATTGTCTTTTGAATAAATAATTTGCTGTTTTTTTGTAACATCAACAGACCAGAGCCACAAGGACACAATAGGTGTTTTACCTTTATGTTTCTTTTATGTATTATATTTTCTATCACTACATACATTTAACAATTCAATTGTATACAATTGCCTGTAGTAAGAAGCATTTTAACTAAAAAACTATCATGTAAGACCCACAAGCAATAGCATCTGCTTACATACATGTTTTATGAAAAATGATATCTAATTAATGTTAACAATTTTCTCTTTGTGGCACCTGAGAAAATGTCACACCTTTATTTCACAAAATATGATCTTATCTTCTATGTACATCTGATAAAATACAACAGTGTTTTTTACAAACATTTAGGGAGCTAACAAGTGTTATTTTTCATCAGAGTGGGGAGTCTCATTATGTTGGTTGGCAAAAAAACTGAACATGGTACAGTTTTTTTAAAGCATGGTGCTTTGTAGCTTCTTCAAGTTTTCATGAAAGTCAATATGAAAGTGGGTACCCATATTCCAACAAGACTTTTCAAAAAAGCCCCTAACAAAGTGAAATTCTGCAAAAAATACACACCTAAGGAAGCGAGTTTTTTGAAAAAATACACCCCTAAGGAAGTAATTAATTATTTATTCAAATATAATATATCTATACCACAAAGTAAAAAATATTTGTTTTAAAAATTGTCATAACAAACATGAAAAAGATATCCCAAAGTAACAAACGAGGGACTTTATTTTTCTTATGAAAAAAATTGCATGCAACATTAAAAATGGACTTCATTTTCATTAAAATATTTATTATATGGAAAAATCCTCGTCTCTAGAGCAGTTGATTGATCAAATGAAGTTTTGTAGTTAATCAGATTACAAAGAAAAGTTTGCACATCGTTTTCGCGCTTCAGCTCATCTTTTGTGGAACTTTGTTTCCACTTTTTTGTTAAAGTTTCTTTTTGATTTAATGATTTTTATCCACTAGGCTATCTATTTGTACTTATATCAATTTGTATTGTCAATCAGCAAAAGGTGAATTAATTCCCAGTCAACCTATAGTATTGTTATTTCCCATTCTCTAACTCTTTTTATGTATTTCTAATATCAGTTGGCCTTTATGATACAAGTAAATGTTTAGCAGTTTATTTAATAAGACACCATTAGTTTCAAATAATTTTAAGATATTCAAAAGTGAAAATATACTTGGTGAAACAACTGCTAAAAATGCTCATAATGGGTTGTCAGCAGATGCATTGTAAAAAGAAACTGCAATTTTGTTTACATGAGGACAATTATTGGTAATTAAAGTCTTAATGTTTTTAACTAATATTTAATTCCTAGTTGTACAGTATGTTAAGAAACACCTGTTCAGTAGTCAGAGATCATATTATCTTTCATATATCTATTAGATTCCTGAAATAGATGCAACAATCAATAAAAACTTACCTTTTTCACTATATGCGCATCACAATACGCGTTTCAGTAGAATCATGTTCAAACTCAAAAAATAACTTTGGGTTAATTTTGTAATTGCTACATAGAATGATCTGTCACTCAGGCCGAAGGAGTCTGAATGAAACACGATGATATCAGTTAGTAGTATTTAACCACAGAGATTGTGTTCTTTTTATATACAATGTATTCATAAATGGGTTTGATACTCAGTGAAGCGTAAGCAAAAAGCACAGTCAAGGCTTTTATCCAATGTCAATATTTATGCTTGCAATAATGTGTTCCTTTTTCTATGAATTTACAATTTGGTTTAAAATAATGTTGGGTGTGTAACGTTACTAACATCTGGAATTTTATCTATTCAATTTATAGCAACAGCGTAGTTTAGTTTTTGTTACTTAAAAAATGAGTCTTGATTTGTTGTACTTGGTACCTAACTTTTGTCTGTGTGTCTTATAAAAACTATGTTATAAATAATAGTTAGCTTTATGTGTGTACCACATGTCAAAAAAATTAAAAGTGACAAGGTGAAAAATAATGTTGAATAATTTAAACAAATTGAAGCAAATGAAATTGACCATAAAGCTATACAATTGCCCTTAAGATATCTATCAATGTTGACAAAGGAGAACAGTTGTCAATTAATATTTGTGATAATTTCCATGTATTAGATATAAGATTTTGTGAATAAAAAATTGGTGATCAATGGGTGCAAAGCTGAACAGTAAGCATTTATTTCCCTTTTAGTTCTCATACACCCAGACATTTGCAACTTGCCTCATTAGAGATCAAGGTAAACTAACACAATTGTGAAATCAGGTGAAGAAATTACATTTCAGTCAGAAGTAATTGCATTAATGTCCTATTGTGCAAAAGGAAGTGTGTCTGCAAGCTAAATTATCAAATTTTGATTTGTAAAATAACTAATATCAGCAGTAGTAGTTCAAATGATTCAAGAGTTATTTTAATAAAAGTACAGCCTATTGTATGCATGCTGTTTTATGTTTTTGTTAAGGGTAGTATTTAACTATACTGTCATATATTCATTTAGTTAGAAAATTAAAAGAAATATGGCAATAGCTAATAACTGTAACAATGTAATATTTAGTTTTTCTGTGACAGTTGCTACCATTATTCTTTTACTGTTCCTTCAGGTGCTATCACACACTGTATGCATAACCACTTATCTGACAGATCATGTAATAATAAATTGATAATTGGTTTGTTTACATACTTTATTCAAAATATTTAGAAGAGGATGTATATCTATATATAATGAAAAATGTTCTGATATTTCGTACCTCACCTTGTTATATTTGTATAATTTAGAAATAAACAAAACAGCCCCCTTGTATAATCGTTTCTGTGCCTGAGTTATTTTTTTTTAAATAGCAAATTAAACTAATTACTTCAGTATACCGAGTCATATGGTGCCTTTCGGATTAAACTGATAACATTTCCATAACTCCTTCATCCACGTAGAATATAAATTTTTGTGTGACATATTTTGCTTTTCTTCAGCAAACCGATAGTGCCATAGGCCATTAGATACATTTTAGTTGTTTAATTTGGCAACTGTACATACAGGTTATTACAAATTTGGAAATATAGTTTGTGAAACCTTCCATATACTTGAATCTGTACACTGTATTTAACATTATTTTTGGAAAATAGTAGGTAGGCCCTGTATTACATTTTTCTATTCAAAACGTAGCTATCGCTTAACTGAAGTGTCAGAAATGTTCACAGAAATTGTGTATCTTATGTTAGTAATATTTAAGAATAAAATGATTTAATTATGACTGAAAAATAATTATAATTTTGGTAAAGCTGTGAATAAAAATTTTAACAACCTCTCCTGCAACCTCATCTGTTGTGAATTATTTGTATGTAAATAGATACCCAAGTTGGTAAAACTATTGGTATCATCTTTTGTACAGGAAGCTTCATCTGATTTGTCCGATGCTGTGTCCAATGGTAAATCTTCTTCACCGGCATCAAGTGACAATAATCTGGTTACCATGGAAACAAAAATACCACAAGAAAGTAAGGCTGCTAGGTAAGATTTTTTATAATTTAGGCAATAAAAATGTATGTCATTTTTCAAAACTATCTGTTGTATCATGGCCTGCTGGAATTATGTTACTGTCAGTACTGGATACCTTGAAACTCAGGTAGTAGCTAAATAGGTACTTATGTGCTTTAATGTTTTTAAATGTGTGAAATTGTTGATATTTATAATTGTTGCATAAACATAAAGTTAAATAATTTTTAACCTGTCTGCAGAGAGTCTAATCCTTTTTTCTTCAGACTAAGAGACGACTTGCATTTTGTAATTTTAGCATAACAAAGTTATTTAATATACTGTAGTATTCATACTCACTAGAAGGTATATATATCCATGGATAATATTTCATGAATACTGTCACCTTTGATCTTCCACTTGAATAAAGTTTTCAATATCATTTTTAATGACTGGACATATTTGTCCTGTGGCTAACCTTACTTTATTATGTTACTTTGTACTTCAGTAATTGTTTCTGGAGTTCTTTTAGTAAATATACTGAAAAAAAGGACTAAAACATGTTGCAAATTATATGTGTAAGAATGTCCCCTTAGAGATAAAATCTAGACAAATTGCTTTTGAAAGCCTATGAACTGGAAAGAATGTGGTGTTTTTGGTGCACTGTCACTGCAGCAGGTTCCCATTCATACTACAGATCATAAAATGTCTCTACATACTATTAACATATGATTACTCTATAATATATGTTTTCAAATTTAAAAAAAATATATTGGTTATGCCATCATTCCAATTCATATGATAAATCTAAATAAGTAAAGTACAGTAGGTAGTGCTGGCCTCACTGGGTGACCAGAAATAAATGAACCAAGTTTAGAATGTTAGAAAAGGTAACTTACAAACTTGACACAAATAAAGGCAATTCACTTGTGAATAGGAATATTATGACATTGTTACTATAGGAATATCATCATGGATGACATTTTAATGTCATTAAAATTACAATTTATGAAGAATGCTTGATTAATATTTTAAAGTCTTTTGTGAACTTAGCATTTTTGAGATTTTGGCCTTAAATTTTTCGAGGCTTCAATATATTGGCTCTATTCACTGATTAAAAAGTATCCTTTCCATGGATCAAAACAGGTGTAATATTTACATTTTACTTTCATTAACTATTTTTTTTTTAATAAAAATTATAACTGAAATATCAAAATTTTGCATTCATATCAAACCTATAAAACTACTCATAGCTCATTGCTATTCCCATCAGCATTGTATATATCCTAATATATTAGGACTTTTATTGCATATTTGAATATATTACTAAATTTCTTGATATATTTGGAATATACTCTGCTGATAGATAGATAGATTACAACACAATTCAATATCTTACTAGTTGTTAAAGAGTAATAACTATTTATATATGTTTGTGAATCCTACAGCCACAGGTTGGTACAGATTATTTTGATTATTCTTTATTTATCAATGATCCTTCTTTACAAATCCTTTTAACTTCCTCAGTCCCCGTAAAACCTCTTTAGAATTAAATTATAAAAAAACTGGTGTTCCTTGACTTGACTTCATTCTCTATTCTTTCTCTTGCTGGGTGGTATATTTCTAGGGTATATTTCTAGGTATATGATGATAAACCATGCATTATTGTTAAAAAATATATTAAAGGACAGAAAAGTTGTGTTCAGTATTCTAAAATTTTAAAGTTTAATACTGTCAGTTGCAGTAACAACAGCAAATAACACTGTAAAATTAATTTAGTATCTTGTTTTAAACGAAACTCTTCAAGCTACACTGATTTAAACTTGGAACATGTATTTCTGGTCACAGTGTTCATAATATATTGTGTATAAGATGATGTTTGTTTAGTAAATGCTTTTAATTGTTTTTAACAAAAATTTTAGCGCATCTAATTTTTTAATGTTTCATATGTAGCAAATGATTGGCATAATGATTGGAAAATCTTGCTATAAACATCAGTGTTTATATGTATTTTTTGAATATCAGTACTTTGTGTTTATTTCTGGTGTTATTTGGATCTGCAAAACTAATAGTCATTTAAGCTTCTATTTTTGTTTCAGTCGCATGGCCTTGTTCATGTCAATCCCTGGAAATGATCATTGCTGTGACTGTGGCTCCCAAGAACCCCGGTGGGCCAGTATAAACCTAGGAACCACACTGTGCATTGAGTGTTCCGGGATTCATAGGTGAGAATCTGTGGCAGAAATATGCATCCAACTAGTACTCAAAGTGAAATACATGAATAAATAGAAGTTCTGTTCTTCATCTTATGATAATAACTGAACAATGTTATTACCCAGGAAAGGTTTAATCACCATATTGTACCTTTTACATGAACAGCGATTATAGGTAATAAGGAACAACTGTTGATGCTTACATGTTTAGGTAAGCAATAGCCAAACTGGAACTTTACTTCATAGTTATAACTGTATTATTTTTCAATTATGGGATAGAATTTCAGGTTAATACAGATTTGTGTGTAACGATTGTTTTTGTTGCAGTGCTACAAAAATGTAACACATGTATATGACTGAAACATGATTCATGCAGTTAAATGTTCTAATTATTGTAATATATGCAGGAGTCTTGGTGTACATTTGTCGAAAGTTCGTTCAGTAACGTTAGATACCTGGGAACCCGAACTATTGAAGGTGATGGGAGAGCTGGGAAACAATGTAGTTAACAGTATATATGAAGGCAGTGTAGACGAGACAATTGCAACACGGGCTACACCACAATGTAACAGGTAATATTTTATGGGAATCATAATGACACACGTTTAACAAGTCATTGATGTTTTTTATAGTACCACTCATATGTTTTTGCAGACATGCACAAGTTTCTGTTATTTGCCGCTATCTCCAAAAAGTTGTGGAGGATGCAGGATTAATCGTTTGCTATGTGATAATAATCTACATTACTTAATGCTTCAACAGTTCCTGGGAAGAATGGATAAAAGCCAAATTATTTCAAAGTTTTGTTTTAATTTTAGGTAAATTAAATATATTTGTTTTAAAAAAGCCTGTATTAAGCATTTTTCCATTAAATGCAGAAATATCCGAGAAGCATGGATAAAAGCAAAATATGTCAAAAAAGACTTTGTGAAACAGTTACCAACCAGTACTTCTTTCAACCATGAAGGCTCGTATGTAAAAGCTAGAAAGTGGAGTGTTTACAAACGCTCACGGAAATCACCAGCAAGAAGTTCAAAGAGTCCAGAGAAGGAAGCTGAAAATGTAGATGAATGTAAGTAAACTCATAGCAACATCAAAGCAGAATCTTTCCCGTAAAAAAAGATATTTAACAAATGTTGAATTCAGCTCATAATATTCAATGACTTGGTATTTTAATCGAGGTAATTTAAAGCTCGTATCTTGTTAGATTTTAGTACATTGGTCTCTCTGCCCTTTACAAGAAGAAATATCAAATTAATGCCTGATACAACTGAAGATGGACATGAATTTTGATCTTTTGGCTAATTGGGAAAAAGTTTCTGTCTGGGGTATTTGCGGTACTTGCATAATAAAATCTTAGTTGCCCTTGCTAATGGAGTTTACATATAAGAAATATTGTGTTAATCTTATCTTAAAATAAAAAAGAAATTAATATCTAAATTATAAAATAATGAGAGAACATAACGACTGAGAAGTGGTTTTCAGTTTCTCAAATAAATTAGTTAAATACTTATGCAGATTTTTCTTCTTGGTGTGACAGACTTCTCGCATGTAGCTGTTCTAATTTGCTGACAACGCCTAAGGAATAGCTAATACAAACATTTTTTAGTTTCTTGTTAATTTGTATGGAAACACATTCATTGTCCCAGCATAAAATGATCCATTATTCCCTATAAAACTGTTTCCTTGCTAATTTGTGTGTAAATAGGATAAAACCAAGTAAATAATAGTTGTTTAAATAAGCTTAGGGATATAACATGAGCTAAATAAAGCAAAACAGTGGACTCTTGTTTATAGTAAGTGCACAATATCCTACCAATGGCACAAATTTTAATTTGCTCCAGGCAAAATCTGTGAACTTTCCGACAAAATTAAGCCATAACAAAAACTATTGTAGATCATTTCCTGGGTAAACAGATGATAAATGGATAAGTGCGACAAAACACTGGTAATTGAATTTTTATTAAATTGATATTCAAATATTTTAGTATACTTAAATTGCTGATTGATTGCTTGCTACTTTTTAAGATGAGAGAATACATCTGTCTTTCTAAGTCTTGTGCAATAGCATTAATTAGCTCTACATAAAATTTCAAAATGATTTTTAATTAATACTCAGAAAAGTGGGATTTTTACCTAATAAATACTAAAAGGGATATTTTTTTCAATCCATTCATTTATCTTTAAGTAAATTTCTTATGTACAGTTTACATTAACTTTTTTAATAGATTACATACAGTGAGTGAACACATCCTGAAACAGGTTAAGCTAGTTCTCTTGTAAATAACCTGACACCTGGTGTACTGGGTTGCACAAAATAAACAGAACACTGTTAAATCATTTTTTTGTCTCTATTTCAACAATAAAGAAACTTATACTTTTCAAAAATAAACTCAATTATGTACTCAAGGACTAAAAACTGTTCTGATTTTTATTTTATTTCTTACGACTAGTACCCAAATTAAGTGTCGCACAATAATTTAGCTAATAAATTCTCTCAAGAAATCAAAATTAGCTCCCAACTAAGTGAAATATGTGTAACAACTTCCAGACTTGCTTTAGTAAGTTTAAAATGTAAAAAGGTGCGTTATATAGCAAATATTTCCAGGAGCTACAGTGAATAATACCCTTATATTGTCTTGAATGAAGCTAATATTGCCAGCTGTTTAAAAGACGATTGCAATTTCAGCTGAACACCTAACGAGATACGGGTATTATTCACTGTTTTATTTACCGTATTACCTACCAGGCGCGGATACATGGGGATTTCCGCCGTTTTCTGGAACACGGTCACGAAATTTCTGGGGAAAAAAATCCTAG
>JAOXYB010020093.1:0-17662 GCA_028565635.1 Phoronis ovalis | reverse complement strand
TGCATCCAGTATAGATGGGTACTTGTAAAAATGCATCCAGTATAGATGGGTACTTGTAAAAATGCATCCAGTATAGACGGGTACTTGTAAAAATGCATCCAGCATATATAGATGGGTACTTGTAAAAATGCATTAAGATTATTGTGATTTGTGCAGAACAAACATAGAATCTTTCAAATCACGAAATTACGAAAGTATTACGTATATATTGTTCAAAGTGTGTTTGTAATGTATCTAGATGACGTATTTTAACAATAATATACAAACTATATACTTCACATGCATCACGGATGTAGGTCGTAATTCCAACTATGCCTGAGGATGTTGATGGACAATCACCTGAGTTCATATCGATTATCTCTACAGAGATTTTATATAAAATAATAATAATAATAATTGTGTCTATATAAAAGATGGCTTCAGGGATATGCTTAACGATGCTTGTACATTGTATACTGAACTGGTGTTCGTGTATCATGAAGAAAGTGACTGTCGATTGTACACACCTCTGTGACACCCTGCAGCATGTTTATGCTGTTTGCAGTATCTTATGCTATTGTTTAAAATTGCACTACAATTCTCTGAATCGATATAATAATAATAACGATATATCACAATTTCTGTCTACATGAACATTTCTATTGAAATATCAAAATCAATAATCACCTCTCTTCATTAACGCACGATACATTTACATTATAGATTTAAAATAGTGAATAAAAAGAAAATACCAGCAGTCTCAACGTTGTAAACCGTGGTTAACCATAGTGTTTGCTCAAAAACCTGTGTTTTAAAGAAAACAGACAGATATTCCTGTGCATGTTATGTACCCATTTATCCTACCAAAACAACTTTAAACGCTGAACAATTCAAAACAGATACTCATCCACAACTACCACTACATCAGCAATAGATGCAATAAACAACAACAGTAACAAAATGTTCTGTATATTAAGATTTTTGTTTCGTTGGAACTTTTACCATTTTATGGATCACACAATGTAAAGAATCTCTGCCCATTAAAATGAATGTATGTAGCATCGTGGATAATCGTGCAGTTACCAAAGCAAGATACGAACATGTCATGAGGAAGTCAAAACTTCAAATTTGTTAGTACACATTAAAGTATGTTCTAGGTTAGAATTACTTAATGCCTAAGCATAATAAAAGTATTAGCATATAATTAAAATGAAAACACCAACATTTGAATCTAACAGATTCATTTTTAAACTATACGAAGAATAATATACATTCGCAAATGGAAATTATTAAAGTCAACTAAATTACCCGCAAAAATTAAAGATAATAATAATAACACAGCACATGTGGTAGGATATTTTTCCATTTATACCTTCTTGACGGATTTCTAATTATGTTGCATAAAGAACTATGTTTGATATGTTAATGTCAGTATGCAGTTTAGTTGATCGGATTTCACTAAATATCGCCATTTCTTTTGCAGGTTTACTCTTGATGCTATTCATGCACTCATTAACTGGCAGTTTACGAATGCTTTTTGAAGATTTACCTCCCATCTGGACACATTTATCATCGTAAGAAAGAACTTGATGTCCAGATTTAAACCAGGTTCGCGTTCTTCTATGGTGACCTCTCGACATAGTATTGTTTACATAAATTTAACAGTAATTTCCACAAAAGTGTCTCACAAACTTTAATCTTAAACTGTTAAAAGCAAAAAATATTCAAAAACTGGTGAAGGCAAGCTGTTCTTGGTTTAAACACTTGCATTGAACAGTTAAATATCAACTGGTTTGTGTCTGGTCACCTTGGAGATGCACTCATTGGATGGTTGGCCCTTGTTGCAATTTTACATATTTTTTTGTATGTTTGACTGTGTGAATGCATTAGTGTAGTCAGTACAAGTGAATTACAGGAAAAAAATATATAATATTACTTGAAATTATCTGTTTCTGTGTATTCTTTCATTAGTTTGGGTGTATTGGAAATTTCTTCAAAAAAAGCTGTAAAATATGTAAAAAAAAATGAAAATACTCCCCAAACCTCATAAAAATGTATTTTAATGTTTACCTATACTCAGGCAAGACATATTTTTTAGTTAATGTTATATCCATGCTGTACATTTTACTATTTCAAACGTACCCATAATGGTGTGAAACAGTCACAGAAAAGGCTTATCAGAAATTAGATCATAAATAGTTGTATATATTGATATGCTTATAAAAAGGATGGTATTGCTTACATCATTTTTTTGAAAGGAAGCGTTTTGCGAATTAATGAATGCTCTTTGTTCAAAACCCACACTAATTAAGATCGTATTTATCGTTTAGTATAATAATGTATTTTAATGTAAATATGACACTTTGTTACAGCCATGAATTTATGGAATTTCGTAATGTTTCAGTTTGCCGTAAGCTGAAAAAAGGCTGACTATTTAAAGACCATGTCTAGGATCATAATGTTTTCTGTATTTCATCCGTCGAACAGTTTTGTCATATTGCAAGGAATTGAAGTCAACATGGAAGTTCATTTAATTGATTCTCCGTTTATTTAATGATTAAGTAAAAGAAATTACAACTTACAAACATTTACATCATTTTCTTAGGCTGATGGTTTCTTTTTATTCACTGCTTTTTTAATCTCTTCAAATGTTTTCAGGCAAATAATTGTAAAATTAATATAAGATGTCAGAGTTACATGTACATTTGTTTCATGGGGTTTGACAAAAGAAACAATGCACCCAACAAGGAGCAGTCATTTTTGCAAAAACGTGAATATTTTGCTAAAATTTGTAAACATGCATACCACAGCAATTTAGATGAACCTTTGTACTCATTTATAAGCATTCTACCTGGCTGTCAGTCCGATTACTTCTGCTACATAGCACTCTTGTTCACGTAAATTTATATTCAAATGAATATAATTCTGCCTAATTAAATTCAACCCATTTGTGTCATAGACTTAAACAATTAATGAAAAGAACCATCAGTTGCTACATTCTAAACCTCTGTTTATTACAGTACATGCCCATAATAAACATGGATAAAACACAAGCATTGAAAATATGTCTTGTGTGCTTTAACCGTTCATCTTAACAAAAACGTTTCGAAAGCTTACACAATAATTTGAAACAGAGACTCGTCTACATTCGTAACGATGATGATGGAATCAAGGCGTTTTTATCCCATATTAAAGTATAACAGTTTGTACGTTAGCAAATTTTTATATGAAAACATCTTTAAATAATATTTAAATGAAAACAAATCCCAGGTTAGCGGCCGTTCTTTTTCAGTTTAACAACAACCAGATATTGTTATTTATGACAAACATTTCAAACACCTTGTCCACTACTGCGTACGCTAACAACTATTGTCATGATATGTAATTAGTACTTGGATATATTTTTTCTTTTGGCAGTATCATAATGGTACTACCGGGTAGATCTTATTTTCCCAGTAGAATTAAATATATTATGATCTTTGACCTCCCGTACTTTATAGCAGCAGAGGCCAAATCATTGCTGATCCTAACTATATGCCATCGAAATAGTTCATTCTCTTGCCTAAATAATAAAGCAAAAAAGGGAGCAATTTCATTAAACTTTTTGAAATTTACATGCAGTTCCATCATACTTGTTTCAAACAAGTTAAATATCATTTTAATTATAAAAAGAAAACTGTAAAGCGAACAGTACACAAGTATAAGACATATTAGATGACATGGATAAGATCTCATTTCTAAAATGTCTAAACAGGACCAGAAAGCAATCAGAAGCTAGAATAACATAAGAAACTTAATAAAAAAAATACAAATAACATAATTTGAATTTCGATCCGAGTATATAATGCTTTGCCAGAAACGCTTGAATAAAAAAAAAACGGTTTTCAAAACTTTCTAACTTCCTTAATGCTTTAACTGGATATGTTGAATCAAGTTTTGACAGTTTGGTATATAATTTAGAATCTGATCTCCAGCTTTAAACGGTAGGGATTCGAACTCATAAATTGATAATAAAACACAACTCAGGTCAAGATCAAGAGTGTACATGCATACAAACATTATGAAATAAAAAGTTCATATCAAGTAGAATATTTTGAAAACTTTTTTTCTATAATAACAATATATAATATCTCCGCTGCGTAGCCACTAGGTGTAAATTAATCGAATGATTTATATCAAAGTATATGTTACTTCAGAGTTTTTTAAAAGAACCCAGTAGCACGATATACCGAGTTTCCCTAGTCACCTAAACAGCGTCACATACAATTTAGAAAGCAGAATTGTCGAAGCCTTTGACAGGGTTAGCATGCATAACCTTGACTTTAACGCATACATAAACCGTTACACCCAAAACGAACAACAGCAACAATGCTAAGATAGATACCACGGTTATAAAAGTTGTGTTATGCATAAAACCGTCACAGTTCTCTGCACCAGCATGACTAACACCATTGGAGCCTGACTTGCCTACATCGGAAGGTTCACTGCCGACATTAATTATAACGGAGAATATCTCGGTTTCAGTGTCAGAAGTTGTGTTTGTAGCACGACGTTTACGCTTAGTGATTGCGGCTGGCTTAGTACCACACGTGTTCTAGAAAGAAAATATGTTACTCTAATCAAAACAGATTATTAGAACAATTGTATATACTCGATACACTTAGTAAACCTTAACCTGATCATAGAGTAGTGAACCCATTTCGTTTGACAAACATTGCGGAGATTTATATACATGTGGCGTTGTCGTTTGCGATTCATTTCTTTCTACCGTAAACATTTGAAAATTTGGCCAATCACCTGAATACTGACAATATCTAAAGAAAAAACTATTCAATGTTATTTTAACGTTAACTATTGTAAAGGAAATAGCTCATGCATGCTATGACAACTTGAATCGAGGTGCTTATAAAAGACCGGCATGGTTCAATTAAATAAATATTAAAATTTTATAAACTAAACACTTTAAACCATGAAAGACAAAGCGCCTTGCGCGTGTTTTACATCAAGTCATATTTTGTTATGTTTTCAGAACTTATTATCTTCTAGATTTGTAAATGGTATTTTTAGATCTGGAATCCACATGAAATTAATACAGTGCGAGTCGGCTTTTTTGAAATCCATGTAATCAACAAAGTGATCTACGCGTATTATTTCTTAAAAACTGGAAAAATTGATTTTGTTGCAGCGTTATATAGAGGGACAATATTTAGCTAATTATTGCATACATTGTTATTTAGCATTATGTTCATGTCTACATCCTTTGCCGAAAGTTAAATTCTGAATTAATAATTACCTCAGTATTACTTCCGTCACAAACTGTATCTCCGCTACTGGCTGTACAGAACGCAACCACACATTTCATATACAACGAAGCAGGTGTGTTAAATCGGAAACAATTAAAACCTGAGGTCATAATAGATACATATGTAGCGCCAGTTACTGTGGTATCGGCGTCACTCTGTGGTGGTGGACTTTTCTTGAATCCCGTAGCAATAGTTGTACCAACAGAACCTGACCCACAGCTAGCTGTTATGATGTCTACTGAAGGTGATCCGGTATTGGTTGGTGAAGCAGTGCACGTTATTGCTCTTACACCAAAAGAAGCTAAAAAAAACCGGTACATTCTAATTCTGTTTACAACTATTACAAAGTTCGTACTATCTCCAATTCTAATGGTACTGGAGAAATTTGCCCATAACTGTTGGAAATCTGTGACTGAATATATGCAATATATTGGGAATTTGTTTAATGGTAAATTAATTGATGTGTTTATTAGTATAGGATCATTAAAATGGATCTAAACAAGTGTTTCGTCTCGTAAAGCATTTTTCGAACTTTGTTGTGAAAAATAGCACTTTAGAGATATTTGAAAGTGGAAATATTTTTTAAACATAGAAAGATGTTCCAATTATTAATTTTATGATGAGATATATGAATAATCATGAGGCACTTAGACAACAAGGACACAGCTCTTGTACTCATGATCAAGTGATGGAGTTGTCACTAGACCCTGAACCTAACATGAGGGTAATATATGACATTAGATAGCAGCCATCGTCTCAATATAGTCACAGCATGCGTATTAATGATCATGTTTTCTCTTTCTTTTTTTGACCCTGGGCAGATAGAGGGACATTTCTATTTGAATGTGGCTATAATTTCGCACAAAGTAAGAGAAGTCAAAAAATAGAGTGGATATCCAAACCTAACACTGACTAACCCAGTTTTCTGGGTATTTCTCACTAAATCCACTAAATGTTGTTAGAGTTTA
The DNA here is from genome assembly GCA_028565635.1 of Phoronis ovalis. Classification (NCBI taxonomy): domain Eukaryota; kingdom Metazoa; phylum Phoronida; family Phoronidae; genus Phoronis; species Phoronis ovalis. The sequence continues at coordinate 11,412 of JAOXYB010020093.1, read as the reverse complement.
CACAAAAGTTAATTGGTTAAAACTGTAAGAAAAATCGGGAGTAGACATTATCTTTAATTTATTTGTGACTGAACAGAATTTTCCGGAAAGAGTTAGTCTATTTACTAGAGAATATATTACTATTGAGGTGGATGGGAAAATCAGTTATATTCTTATGCAATATCCCACTCTCTCGTGTCACCCCTTATATTTGCACGTTATTTTTTATGTTTTAGTAGAACAAGGTGGCAACATTGTTATCAGAAAGAGTGACATAAAGCTTGTTATGATGTACATAAGCATTGAATTGGAACCCTTCTCACATGTATTGTGCGACACAATGCTACATGTGAGGATACTTGATTTTCTTAATTGCGGCTAATACCCACATAAGTCAAACTATGAACTAAAATTGGCTATATGTAACTTATGATGGAGATTAACAAAACAGGAACTTTTCTTAAGATTCAAAAATTCTGAAATTTGAAATCTCGTGAGACACTATATGGTGCTCACACTGGTAAGAAATCTTTCACCATTCTTTCCACTAAACATTTAAACTTACATATGAATTTCAGGGTGACATGATACCCAATACAATGTTTTGATAGTCAAGCAAGTATATGTTTTTTTATGTAATTTATCTTGGATGATACCGTCTCAAAATCCAGACTTAATGCATGAACAGATGACCTTCTTCTTTTTTCAAGTATATAATGATCCCACAGTGCATAGACTCTGTGATGATATACGATAAGACTATTTATTATGAAATAATCTGTTTTTAAAATGTCTTATACCATGATAGTCGAAATATATAAATGAGCTGTTCGATTATCATTTGAAATTATAAACACTGCGCGTCAGTTGTTGCTATCCTAATCTTAATCTTTAAAAGTCAAGTCCTTTTTTTAATCCGAAAACTCTACATTCAAAATGTACATTTTCAGACACTTCTTTGTACTATTTGGACTTTCCCGAGTTCATTTTTCGTAAAAAAAATAGGAAAATAGGAAGCCTTGTTTTTAATAATTTTGACAGTGAAAACCCTTTAGTAGAGAAAAAAAATGTTTACTCCTTGTAGTGGAGGTCATGCATGTTGGTCAAAATTATTATTAAAGTAACTGTTTTTTAACGTTACTTGTATACTTACATTTTTTAATGAATTGCTTTTTGTGAAACGTGTGTTTTGAGACTAAATCAGGGTATTAATACTTACTTGCAGATGTTGTTAACGTAAGTCGAAGCTTCAACATATTTGTGTCTGAAAGTGTGCAAGTGGTAACAGCCGCTGTCTCATCATCAGTGTTGACCACGTCCAAGGTTACAGTCTCAGTCTGTACTATTGCATTCGTAGCTGCAGGTGGAACGCTGTAAGCAATGATGTAACAATACTGTACGAAAAAACAACGTGCCTGGTAATTTCCGATACTTAATGACGAATCAAGTCCACGTGTAGAATTTGAGGGACAAAAGTGCAAAATATTATACAGGGGATGGGGATAGAATAGCTTATCAATGCAATCGCACGAAGCAGAGATTAGTGAGCTATTAATAGAGCATAGATTTACTACTCAGGAACGCATGTTTCAGTTTTAACGAGAGTTTAAAAGGTGTATACTTTGTTAGAGTTACTGTAAACATTATTTTATGAGTTAAATGAACGTAAAATATCAACTTTGAAAAAGAATGCCGTAAAATTAAATTATTTATTCTTTGCATTCTATTCATTAAAGCTTGACTTCCATTTAGGTAGATCGCAGCATAGTGCACATCATTCACATATCACCCTATACTCTAAGCCTTATATAAAAACAATCTGCTTATAATTCAGTCATAGCTTCATGATACTGTAGTGAAATTTGCATTTTTCAATGTTTATGTTATTATTTAATTTATAAGTTTATGTGGATAAGTTTAAACCACCTTCAGCACGTGTTCAAAACTAATTCATAGATAGTTTGCAATTATGCCTCGAGTAGTACGTTGCAAAAGACAACCTTCAAGTGTGATGTTTATACTACAGTCATAGAAATACTTATGCAACGAGTTCATTTGTACTTGTAAAATCATAAATACATTTACTTGTTATTATTGTTAATTTTGTCTTGTCGACACTAAAAGAATTAAACATTGAAATAATTCCTACACACTTACAAGTAAAACATATCGAGCATATACTTTGAGCTTCAGCGGAATCTAATTTGCAATGCTACAAACATATTTTAATCTTAAAATTACTGACAGTTTCCACTTCAATATCCCCATATTTCTTACCCCGTAATAGCAGAAAATGTTACACTTTCGTCTTGCGTAGATGGCTGGTTGAAATCACATACAACCGTGTATTCATAATCTTGAGTCGTCACAATAGAATCTGCTTCAGTGAGGAAAAATTTAACTGTAACCGAACCCGCAGTAACCTAACAAAAAATGCAGTTGTAAGAATATTAAGTACACTAAAGTATTGTGGAATTGCAGAAAGGCATTATTAAATCGAATTTTTAATTTAACTGAATATATAATTCTTATTAACAATCAAAATATTGTAGTCATTATTTTGAAATAGTTTGCAGAGCAGTTTATACATGTATACGTTTTATTAAAATTCGAATATGAAAATTTGTTGCAAGGATATTATATAGCTATTCAAAATAAATATAAACTTTTAACAAAAATCAGACCGAAATTTAAAACATTTTTTATCCAAAATTGCTATATTCGATAAATTCAAATATGCAAGTACCTAGAGGTGCCGTTTTAACTTTTCAGATTTCATACTTTCAGAAAATAAATTGAAAAATAGTTTGAAGCCAAAAGCAGTTTATATTTAATTTAAATAAAGCAATAAGCTAATAGTATATACATGTAAAAGAAGCATGCAATGTTTCTTACCGTTAAACCACACTCAGTCAACGCATCTATAGTTGTACTGAGGGAGCCACCACCAGTGTTACCGGTAACTTGACAAGGGGACGTAGGTGAATTTGCTATATCTGACGCAACAACAAGTCGAGTAAAGACCACGGGAGTGGCTTGAGGGTATGTAAACTGGATGGTTTGGTCACTGTTACATCTATAGGTCGCAACACCTGCTGGGTCTGAGTGTGCTATCTGCAAATGGTAAACGCAGTTTATTCAAACACTTTGCAGTCCGGAAAATAGGCTGATATCGATCTTACTTGATAAATTCTTGATCAATCTATTAAGTGAAATATTACTGTATAGTAATTGGACAGACCTAAAGACAATGGAATTGAATATTTGATTATGTACGTATTATTAATAACATGTAATACGTGTTTCGTTATATAGTCATTGACTTTAATAGACTATTTGCATGCACTTGATGGAGCCATCAGTTTCAGACCCAAACGATCCCAGCATGCTGATTCAAAACCAATAAAAAAATCTTTGATCTAAGGAAACCCCTCCTTTTTGTGAGCACATCAATACATAAACAAGTATTTATTAACATTTTTTATTTTGTTAAATTTTCATCGGTTAAACCTTTTCTACAGTCATATTTAAAAAACAACAAGTTGTATGTATAACTAAAAGATGCCGATATTGAAAGGGTCTGACTGTAGGGCTCTCAAGTGCATGTAAATAATCTAGTTCAGTCGTATAATCAATGAATGTACCATACAATCTTATTGCTATAAACCCGGTACCCTCAAATGACAGTCTCACTACAACAACCATCTCAATTCCCTAGAGATCATAAAAAATGCTACTAATCATACGCATTGCTCAGTGTCTCACTCTAGCTTGTACTATTTTTTGTTGACAATGAATTATGGCGGTACACATTTAAAGGATCTCCGGATTACAAGTCTGACTCTTTACCAATAGAGCTAGCAAACCTCCACGGGCTTTATGACAACTTAAAACTTTATCTTTGCTGCCAAATCAAGTACTGTATACCGTAGAACTTCTTTTGTTACAAAAAGCACAGCAAATTAACAAAACTGTAGAACTTATATAGTTATTTTTTCTTAAATAAACGCATCGATTTATAAAATAAACAAGTTTCAAGATTGGTATGATTTACTAGTGCCAATTTTTTACACCGAAAATATTTAAATTTGACCAATTTTGCAGAAGTTTGCCAAAGACAATTCGGAAAACTGAGTAAACAAACCAGTGAACCAAAGAATAAAAAGACAATCTGAAAAAACCTGCGTTGAGTTGCTGCGAACATATTTGGAATTGCATGGCGAATATTCAGGACTCGCCGTTTATATTTTCGTGTCATTTTCTTACAGTTTTCATGCATCAGATTTGATTCCTATATTGAAATGAAACGATTGGCGCAAACAATTATGAATTGTAATTGTTTTTTAATAAGCTTCTTAAATTTTTGGTGAAAATGTAAAAATTCAAAATACAAAACAAAGTAACTCACAAATCCCCCTTGTACAAAAGAGTATAGATTAATCTTTTGGAACAAGAACACTTTCATCTATTTAAATAATAAATAACAAGAGGTAACAAGACCTTTATTGAATATACATGTAATTGATTTGATGAATATGGAGCATGTTCTTTACCTGAACAGCAACAAGAAGATATATAACCGATTTCAGCATCTTCTCTGTATTTTCTTCGCTATTTCCTGAAATAATTAAAATATGTTTCTGAAATGTATCATGACAAACATATAAATGGAGTTTAAAATTAACACATATGAATACAGTCTAATTGCTAAGTTTGTTACAATAAATACGGTATTAATTAAAAGCGAAGGTAAAAGACCGTTCTTCATCTATTTATTGCGCTTTAATGTAATTGCATACTTACTCTTTTTTCCGGTGGTCTGTTTTGTTGGAAGCCCAAAGGCAAAGTGCAGTTTGAATGTGATTTACGGACTTATAACCTTATCAGTGTCTCGGTAAGCAATACGCCTACAATACAAACAATATCCATTGGCTGATGCCACTTCAATCACTTACTATTTTTTTCATTCTTCGCTGCTATTGGCCAGAACAGTGTTTTTGTCGTTTGTAGCCATTCCTACATACGCCGTACACATGTTTATAGCTATTACAAGGAAGCAAATATGAATTATTTTCGTTTTACAAATTAAAGAAAGTTAAACAATTTATATTAGAAACTACAAGCCAAATTTCAGAATAAACGTAATAAATATTTGTAGTATGTCTTATGCCTACAGTTTACCGCTGTATTTCTATTTGTACGTGTTTATAAAGGTTTCAGGTTCTTTGTGCTTGTCGAAGGTTGTATATGTCAGCAAATTCCATTGTTCCACGTACATTTGTATATTGGATTACTACGATTTGGTAGTGAAAGTAGCTAGCAAACAGGGAATGTTAACGAAATAGTGTTGATACTTCTACTTATCGGAAGTCCTGCGTATTTATACAAAAAACATATTCAGAACTAGGTTATACACTCAAGAAAAGAAATCCCCTATGATTCCGTAACAGAGTAGAAGCATAATATGTTTACGATATTCTTACAGTAAATAAAGATAAGAAAACATTTAAGTTACGTATATGACGACTTGCCTTGACATTATAACTAAAAAGAGAAATAAGTTAATATGAGTAATACATTTTTGCTGTAAGATTGAGAACCGGCCAAAATACTGCTGCATTACCATTTCCGATCGCCCATATACAATTGTCATACGGATTTGTTTTTCTAGATCACTGAAAAGATAACTTTCCCATGTTATTACCTGAAAGAAACAATTTAATGTAGAATGCTTTTGATGTCGTGTATATATGTCACATTATTTATCCACCCAAACCTAAATATGTCACACACACCCGATTTTATACAGACAAGTTTTCATTCTGTTTTATATTCGAGTTATGCATCTTTTCAGGTGTAATGTATAAAGCCTTGGCTCTGTGCCAAGTACGCAAATAATGAATGCCATCTTTATCTACAGAAAAGCAATTTCATTTAAAATTATTTTGGTAGAAAGTGATAATAAATAACGTCATACATGTTTCTGATTTTTTGATGTTTTGTCAAACATGGCTTCTTAATCGCATACATTATACTTAAAAGAAACGCTTTCTGATCTCAAACAATCATTGTAGCATTCGAGCAACAAATTCGATATAGATTGAAAACGTTTACATGTAATTATGCTCAGTTTAGGAGTTGAAATAGGTCCAGTGTAACTTTTATTTCTGATGTAACTTCAAAACACTGGCAGGTGCGAAAAGGGCTTAATATAAGATTAGTCTATGAATTTTAAATTACACATTCAAAATCTAAACCAACCTAATGCGGTTGTTTTTGATTTGTTCGTGACTGCTTTTATATTGACTTCTTACATATATCAATTTACATTAATTCAAAATGTGCCCAGATGATTTCCTGTCAAAGTGAATGTCTAAAAACTAATTGAAAGATCTGAAAGACTGCCCAGATATTGAAAATTACCCGTTAAAGTTGCAAACAGCATTGGTGTTATGTGTTGTTTTGCTTCTACGTGTTACATTTATTAACTTCTCAAACAAATAAATCAGCAATATAAATGCTATTGTATATTAGATTATTTTGCAAATGTCTTTTTTTTCTATTTCACGGTTTCATCAGAGTTCCCGATTTTTAATGAGTTTGTATAAATAGTTTATTCAAACAATGTAGACTATTTTTTGCATACAAACGCTATATCGCACGCTTAAACCAAGGGCAATAGGTCTAGCATAGAAAGAACTATAGTTTTATTTATTTAGTCTTCTACTCACATATGTATTGTTTCAAATTGAATGTCGGGAAGCATACTCCTGTTTAAGAAACACATGCCACCGTTTAGAACTGGAATTTAGCATTTTTGATAAAATGTAATCTTGGCTCATCAAAAGTATTGTACAACAACATTGGTTCTCCAGCCGTGTACCTATACTCTAATTGTCTGACATCAGAAAAATTGTTTTCATTTTATTCTTAAAATTTGTATGCTAAATCTCATTTTTTCACGGTATAAAGAAAATCATTACACTATTTATTTTATTAGGTAACTGAACAAAATTTTAAAATGAAAAATAAACTTAATATTTAATAAAAATGTGAATTATAGAGAAGAAACAGTCGTTTATTCGATCGGCAACGAAGAAATTGTACATGTATGTTCAATTTTATAAAAACACTTTTGTATTAATGCGTAGATCTATTGTCATCTTCATGTACCTTTTTCAAAGTTTTATAAAAGATATATCCGTCTTTAGTGCAGTTCATTTTTATACATTCCTGTATCGTGAGAATGTGAAATTCTTTTGTACTTGAATAAAGGTATATTAAGTATTTGATTACATCAAATGCGTAGTACCAAAACAAATAATTTTAATAGTGATTAGGTATTGTTTGAACAGATATTTGTAATTTCTACAGGTAAGTTATTTTTTAAGAAATGGCAATGTTTCTTCATGATCATTTAAGCAATGGCATAACGAACCATACTGTACAACATAACAGTGTTTTATAATTAAGTAGGCAAATACCCATCAAATATCAAATTATTTGCCCCATGTGATATGATTATATATATTATAACACGCTATTGGTCATAAACTGTAAATATTGATAAAAAATGTGTCACTCATTGATAAAGAAATATTTCTCTGGAAATTATACACGGTTAATGTCACATATATATTATATCAAAGATTATTTGTGCAATTAAAATCGACATAAACAGGTTTGCACTCCAATATCACAGCTAGGTTTAAAAACTGGCAGTGAAAAACGACGGGCTTGACAAATATTAACCTGAATTAATTATACTTTTTGAGTATACATTTAGAAACATAATAACACTTTAATAGAATACAAAAACGTAATATAATATATTCACTCAGAGTTTAAATTAAATGTGATGAAGTTCACTACAATATTTTTAACATACACATAACAGCGATTGTCATGCACATAATGACCTGCAAAAGGGTGCACACTAAGGTGGTCCTCCTATTGTAGTAACATGTACATCACAATAGAATAATAATAAATGGTCATCTTTTATACTAAATATAATTTGCATAATTTAAAATACAACAAAGCACGCTTTGGAGACAAATCGAATAAAAATATATAGGCAGATTGTTGTACGAAATAATAAACACAATTTTGTGGTGGAGGAAATACTGTTTTTGTTTGAGCTTGAATAATAATTCTCTTACAAACTAAATTTCAGGAATGAAGTTTTTCTAGGTCCAATCAAAAGATAAGTTTCTTCTTGTTTTATTGTATAAGAAAAAATATTTCATTCTCCGGATATTATTAGGAGCATTTTAAAATTTGAAAAGTTGTCAGAGAGCAACATTTTCACAGTCCATTTTTAAAAATAAAAAAATGAGATACCAATATATAAAAACCTGAATGATATAAATAAGTAATTATTCTACTGTAACAAAAAATTCTCTTATGGCACTAATATCCTCGGTTTTGTATTAAAGATATGATATTGTTCAAATTGAGTGAGCTATGCAACTAAAGCAGAAATAAGGTTACGTACACGAAGACTTCTGCAGTACTATTCGCCCACACACTGTTCTCATATGAATGTGTCATTTTGGAAAGATAAGCTTCTCATTTTATTACATGAAAGAAATAACTTGTTGCAGAATGCTTTTGATCTTTTGTGAACACTTACAGTATTTGTGATAAATGTTTGTATAGGCTTAGATAGACGAGTTATTGTTGTGCTTTATATCGGAGTTATACATCTATTCAGGTAAAATAGATAAAATAGTCAAAACTTGTTGCTGTTTTTAAGTTATCCACCCGAGCTGAAAGCTGTCCCTCAAGGCAGTTGCCTTAAGGCAAACAGGTGGCTGTTTTAGGTGTAATATTTAAAATGTTGGCTTTTTGCTACGAGCAAAAAGAATGTGACGGAATTTAGAGTACCTCTTTAACATGTGCGTAAGCATATCAATAAGTATTTCTTGCTAACACTTTCATAATGCATGCATAATTATTTGGTCAATGTCTCATGATTCATAGCTATGTTATAAGAAATGGATAAAAAAAGAGGAAACACGCAGTCACATAATAAGACGTCATTACGATTAAACTTTCATAAACTACACCTTAGCTGAGTCGAGGTGTTGCAGCAAAGTTGTTGCAGCATGTTATTTGGGCTAGGCAAATCCAATATGGCCGCCGAAATATATGCATCTTGTGAAGCGTTTTGTAGTTATTCAGTTTGTTAAGACTGAATAAATTATATTCTTTTGAATTTTAAACAGTAAAGTCGAGCAATAATTTATAGTATTATATTATTTCAGAAAAAAAAATATTATGGCCTCCTGTATGTCATACGATATAAAGCCATTACTTATTTAAGATATATAACTGGATTTTCAAACGTTCTATTTACATGTATCAACAACGTGCGGTAGTTGCAGTTCAAGGAAACATTAATAATATAATAGCACTATTTTAATTATGCACTTACACCCATTTATGTAACTTTTCAAAAATAACTAACATTGTGCTTTTAATTTAAATCATCCTAATAAATTCCTAAACTATGTCAGCTTTGGTTGTTATATATGTAAGTACAGGCTTTACATAAACATGTTTAATATTTCTTGTTATCAACATTTCTATCACTTAATACGTCACAATACAATTCCCTAACAACAAGTCATTTAAATTATATTTTGGTGCAGATAATTTTTCATCTCCTATGGTAAATTCCACAAAAGCTGAGTATATTGTCTATGCTGTATGTATCAAAATGTGATTATAACCTACCAGATATATGTATCAAATAGTAGAAATCTTTTTATTGACTATGACATGTACATACTCATTAATCCATCCTAATGCATTTCATTTATTATGTTCATCTCATTGAAATCAGTTAAATTACAACTGGTTGTCTTTTATTTTAATCATGTATTTAACCAATATTACCTCAGCAAACTTCTTTTATAATATTTTACAAATAACAGTTTACTTGGTATAAGGACACACTTGAGTTTCACATCCACTTCTATAGTAAATTCATGTAATTTTAATCATTATAAAAATTTCCCAAACATTGCGCGAAGAAAATCGCCTGTTAAGAACTGAAGATTATTTTGTATACTACTCCCTGTTAATTTTTCGTGCAGGCATGACAAGTAACTGTTTTTGCTATTCCACTATGTAGACTACCCCCAGGAAAATGCAACCTAACAACTGACAAAATTCATAGCTTTGCCCTAGCTCAAATAATCCTATCAAATTTTGGTGTATTTTACTTTAAAAACCTGATATTATTTTCAATCTCTTGTACAGTGATTTACCTTTCAAACAGAAGCAAACAAAAACCCCAGCGCCAAGGAGGAAAAAAAATCATAATTTTAAGGTTCACGCACTTCTTCCAGCAGAGCCATACGTATACCCCCCCCCCGGCACCACTGTGGTTACATCAATTGCGACCTTATGCCACTTATGACAAATCGTCATAACCCTGCTGGACAAGTGTTGCTGAAAAATGTAATGTCGACTGTCAATGTCATCGTGTAGTGTATCGTGCCTTTTCTTACAAATAAAGCTGGAATGCCTTTTACATGAACAGGGACGCATAGATCAGAGTCCGCACTAGATCAAATCATTATGTATCAGGCCAGCTAATCAGCCTACACTCGAATCCGTCAGGCCTCATTGAGGAGTCTATTTCCCACCATTTAGGTTCATTTCCGTGTACCTCGAGCCACTGTTTTAAGACCTCGTATATTTTGCTATAATTGCGAACAAACTTGCTGACTCGAGCGTGTACACTTGTCTATATACTGGACATTGATCGAGTATCTGGAAATCTGTTCGCATTCCTGGCAACTTAAAAGCGACTACGTAGATAAGCTTTTTCCAGACTAGACCCATTCCTCAATTTACATATATATTCATACCATTAAAACATATACTAGTTAGCGATCGATCTCTCGACCTAGAGTAGATGCACGACACATTTTTGAAACTGTGCGCCACTAATTTGACTCCCGTTCGTATGAAATAGCTAAATAGGAAATGTTGAAATTAAATAAAACTATTACAACACTCTCACAGATTTATGGATCTAAATACTTTATTCTTATTTTTAAGTTTCCATTTTAACCAGAAAAACGGATTGGATTCTATATTTTAAAATATCCATATGCGAAACATTGTCCCGTAAGAAAAAAACAATGCTTGGTTATTAATCGATCGCCGGACAGAAAGTAGCGTGTAAAGTAAAATTAAGTTCGATAGTGTCCTGAACCTACCCAGAGGGGAAACTACAGTACGAAAGCCTACTGGTTAAATATTAATAACGTTATTACTGGCCTACATGTATATAGTCTTTGAAAAATGAAATATATGGGACTGACACCCCCCTTTAAACTTGAAGGAAGGTGTTCTAACTTTAGAATATTATATATGTATATGTATATACGATTCCCCCAACAGATCTCAGACGTT
>JAOXYB010020082.1:0-17663 GCA_028565635.1 Phoronis ovalis | reverse complement strand
TACCGAAAGCCAAAATTTTGGATTGGGTTCCGCGGCACATCCCCGTAGTCAAAAAACCTTGAGTACCCCCCCCGGGCCTTTTCCGTGGTTTCGTTTGCTAAGTTGGGGTAACGTCACGAAACACAGACATATTTTCCGCCTGAATAGACTTCTGGAAATACGTAACGCAACGTACTGTGTTTCCCACTTTATACTCTCAGTGATAAAATAGAACTGGGTAAACACATCCAGAATTTCAGGTTCATTTGGCGGTTCCATTAGCACAATTTTTTACATTTGAAGCCAGGAATTTATTTCTATTATATGTATGAATCTATAGGTGCAGGTACATGTCTCAGCTTTGGTACCTCCAGTGTACCACAGTAGGTCGCTTTATGAACAGGGTAATTAAAGTTTCGTATATGAGTTATGGGTAGTACATCCATCTTACCAAGTGCTCTTTTTATAAACGTGCTAAGATCGTATTTGCGCATACTCGGGTAAAAATGGTGATAGTTTGTTGGCGTCAATGATAATTATCGTACAACATTATACTCAAAAGCATACTGAAATGATAATGCCAAGACCTGTTTCTTAAGGACAAATACATAATTTAAGAAACAACTAATTTTATTCTTGTTATCTTTCATACATGTCCTCAGATATTCATGCATGATAATGTACGAAAACTGCGACCTTGTTGTTTGATAATTATATAAAACTGACGGGAATTTCATTAGTTAAACTATTGTTATTAATAGAATACTGCCAGGTTTAATTTATTTTGAAACTTTGCTGCGGCTGGGAATGTGGGTTTAATCAAAATGGTCGAAAACTGGTTACAAATTACCAAAACATGTAAACGGATGGTACGGGTACAACTGTTTGCACTCAAGCTTGGCGTTGTTTTCTGTAGTTAATAAATATGGTATGTAATGGAATAGAAAGGCGATAATGTCGTAATAATACTGTTACATGTCGCAAAGGAGATAAATGTTAAGTGAGTGCACAAGGTATTGTTGGTGTAGTACCTTTTCCGACATAGACCCATTCAGCCAAAGGATAAGCAAAACACAACTCTGCAAGTAAGAAAGTAAAGCTGCATGCAGCGTAGCTTAAGAATAAAAGGTTGCGACTGTCCTTTTGAAACGTGTAACAGTATGCACGACCTGGAACTTTTAAAGATGAGATTCCTGTGACCAATATCAGCTATTGATATATACTGCGATTTGTTTTCAGTTACTAGTATCCCATGCCCATGCAATTACCACTGTTTGAAGAAATATTTATAGAACTAAGACATTGTGACATTTAATTCCTAAAAAATGAAAATTCGTTTCCATAGAATTTATTAAGGTATATGAACTACATCTCCGACAACCCGCAGCGCGCGTATTCCATCTTTTCTAAATGTTAAAATTAAATGCCAATGAAATATTTGCAACAACTCGTAGATTCTGTATGATAGCATGTTTGAAAAAAGGATATAACATCATTTATTTAATAACCGATATAAATACGACATGTAACATTTATAAAAGGCATTAACTGTGTAATAACGTGTATGAACGCTACAATAGATTTCAATAAAAATGCACATTTTGTATATATAGGAATGCAGTATGGTAATTCTTGGAATGTATCAGATCTAACAAATCACAATTGAATATACAGTTGCTGTTCACCATAACAGTAATAATTTTTTTCAATTGTTCATGGCTTTTAAAATATTCTAAATGTTTTCATCTACTCTAATATACTTCTCTACAATTCGGGTTATGTATTGTTGCACAACCCTATTCTAAAACCATTCTTTTATCGACATGCTCCTTTATTGTCACAATGTAAAACCTGTATCAAATTATTTATATTTACTTTTTTTGAAAACTTTGTAAGCGAAAGGAGGTTGTACAGTTATGAACATATATCCACGCATGTCAGTATAAACTAAAAGTATTAACATTATTCAGTAAGCCAGCTAGACACACTGTTTTTATTTTCGAAACTTGTAAGTCAGAAATTGATTGGGTTAGAGGGTTGTCAGTCCAGTCGTGTATCCACTATCTGCTGATAAGACTGAAAAGCTTCGAACCGGTTTGGATTGCTGTGTACACTGGCAGGTGACAGTGCTTGAAGAAGAAGTATTTATTGAGCTAAGAGATTCCGAAGATGGATTATTCATTTTATAGTATTCGTCAAGGAACATCTTCACTACATCTGCTGCATGCAAGTGTCCTATCTTCACCAAATGCCCATGTAACTTTTGCAACAAATCATTCGAAGAATCCTCATGATAGAACGCTTGATAAAAGGACAACATCGTTTTTGTAACACTTCCACGCACCTTAAACCACCTAAATTCTCCCGGATCTATACCAATTATGTCAGCAAGTTTTGTTAAATGAAAGTCGTCTGGATCCAAGATCTTACAAAGCTCCATCATTAAGTCATGAGGAATTGCTGAACTTAGGCAGTTGACAGCTATGGGTGTTCGGCCATGACTTTGAATCACATGATTAATTATTTCAACATCATCGATCGCAAGCAAACATTCTTGTTTTATGAAATTAACCTGCAAAAAAGCATATTGCATTATATAAATCATTCGCAGTTTACAAATGAGATAAATGTGTAGGCTTTGCAAAACGATAAGTTAATATGAGAAATTTCAAATGCAACATCGTTCAGTTTACAATTAGATATCCCTCCGTGGTATATTAGGAATTCTTAACGGAACAGTATATAATGAAATTCTTTATGATCGGTCTTTTTTTATAAAAATCTTTATGTGTTACTAATGATGACGAATCAGTTACAAAATCATAAAACGTTTACCTTGCGCTCCTGCTCTCCCCAAGAGGGATGGAGTTCTATGGTGCTAATTTTTCGTTTGCTTTGGTACAATTCCACCTTGCCGTATGTTCGTGAGGTGTGACTCATTATAAACTCAACATAGTCATGGGGGTTGAATAAAACCTGTTCTTTTGTTAATATCTGTAACAAAATCGAATGCGTTATTATATAAATTTATGAATGTGATTCTCTTTTATTGGGCAAGTAAGTCGTTATCTGGAATGCAAATACTTTAGAAGACATGTACAACTATTGCCCTAACTGAGACTTTAAATAAGCTGCACTCACTTACATTTACCTTTACCTCATACTGATTCATTTCATGTTAAATTTACTATTGATTGCATACAACTTGACGCATGTACTTATTATTGTTTGCTTGATGCCAACCTTTTTAGACAAATCTTCCCTTCTAAGTTGTTGGTCAACAAGTTTCACTATTAACGGTCCATCTTGAGCACGGAAGATGAACCTCTTTGGCGCAGTGGCTCGAAAGCCTGCATCATCAAGCAACTGTATTTGCTGAAAAATAAAAGAATTAAAAAATGTTCCTTGTTTTTTTTTAGTTAAAACTTAATGTAAAGGAGTAATGTAGAGGAATAATCTACGACTACAGACTACATTGTGTATGTTCATTTACTATCCCACCATCGCTGACAATCTGAATCAATCACTGATGGATTTGTACTTAATCCTCTTATCATTTAGTTTTCTACTTACATGTAAATAGCCTTTTTTAACGATTTCGTATGTAAAGTCGGGATAATGCCACGAACAAACACAAACAAAAACAAGATTTTATTAATAATCACCTTATAACATAAAAGGTACAATCAATCACAAACATTACAAAACAACTAAACAAACTAATACAGTAGTTAAATATAATATAATTAATCAGAATTACAACTAAAATTAATATTAAAAATATTAATATATATCTGATAATTCGTAACATTTCGTAGACTGTTGTAAATTGTATATACATAGCCGCAATTACAAAATATCAATGAATCACAAAAATTAACATGTCCGATTGTTACTAATCTAAGCAACACTTGTAAATATTCCCCTTAGTTTTGTTTCGCAGTAAAATAGTACAGATGGTCAATCTTGTCCCTCACTTTTCTCGGCACAATACAACACTTTCCCAGTTGATTATTAAAGAAACGCAGATAATGCAATATGTATGTGCATGCATAAAAAGTAGTTAATTACGGCTATGTATATATGATTTACAACAGTCTACGAAATGTTACGGATTATCAGATATTAATTTTCACGTAAAAAAACATTAGTTCTGTCTATTCTGTAACTTACTGTACAAATATACTTACTATATTGTCTGCGTTTTTTTAAATAATCAGCGATAAGATCATGTTAAACATGTTATAACATTTAATTTCTCATACTTTTAAGGTAACATATAATTTTTGACACATAAATCAACCCGACTACTTATACTACTGATTACGTTGGCCATGGAGTCGAGAGTAAAAAAATATATCTAAATTAGGCTCAAGTGAAGGAGAAAAACATATCAAAAAATTAGAAAAGTATAGAACCTCTAGATTTTTTTTAAATGCGAAAAAAGTGATTTTCACGGAAAGAACACCGGCCGGTAACTAGCTATAGTTAGTAACCGAACAGTATGTAGATTAGTCACCGGCCGGTAACTAGTCAGTATTAGTTAGTCACCGGCCAGCAAGTTACTTCTAGTCACTGGCCGTTAACTACTAGTTCTCAAAGGCACCGGCTTGAGGAACATCAAGTTAGCAGACAACAGATAGCAGATAGCAGATGGAAACGTGAAGTTAGCAGATAGCAGATAGCATATAGCAGATGAAAACGTGAAGTTAGCAGATAGCAGATAGCAGGTAGCAGATGAAAACGTGAAGTTACCAGATAGCAGATAGCAGATGAAATCATCTGCTGGCAGATGAAATTTTTTAAATTTTTAAATTTATTTTTTAATTTTCTTTAATTAATTTTTTTCAATTTTTTGAATAAATGTTTTTCATTTTTAATAATAATTTTGTTTTATTAATTTTTAAAATTTTATTCATTTTTTAATAAATTTTTTTCAATTATTTAAAATTAATTTTTAATGAAATTTTTAAAAAAATAATTTCAATTTTTTAAATTAATTTTTGTCAATTTTTTTTATTGTTTTTCAATTTTTTTAAATTTTTTTTTAAATATCAGCTAGAAATAATCTGCAGATGAAATCATCTGCTAGAAATCATCTGCTAGAAATCATCTTAGAAATCAATTTCATCTGCAGATGATTTCTAGCAGATGATTTCATCCGCAGATGTTTTGTGGCAGACAAAAAAATTAATAATTAAAAAAATTGAAAAAAATTAATTAAAACAAAAAAAAAAAGATTGAAAAATTAATTTAAAAAAAAAAAAAACCATTAAATTTATTAAAAAAAAAAAAAATTGAAAAAAAAATTATTTAAAAAATTTATTAAAAATACAAAAAAAATATTATTAAAAAAAAATTATTAATTAACTAATTAAGATGATTTCATCTGCAGATGATTTCTAGCAGATGATTTCATCTGCCACCAGATGATTTCATCTGCCAGCAGATATCTGCTATCTGCTAACTTCACGTTTTCATCTGCTATCTGTTGTCTGCTAACTTGATTTTTCTACCGGCTTGGACAAGTTAGTCACCGCGGGATGAGTAAGTAGATGACGGCTGTGTGTAGTTATCGGCAATTAACAGATCAACCGGTGAATAGTTTATTGTATTGATTTCAATGTAAAATAGTTATCGCACCGATACCTGACCTACGGCTTTCCATACAATTTTGAACTTGCCGTTAAAAATACGTCAGGGCGTTACTCGGAAAAAATGACGCCACGAATTAGCCAAATATCTTGACCTTTAAACAAAAAAGATGTTTTTCAAATACTTTCAAACTTTCAAACTATGATCATTTTTCAAACACTCCCTTAAACGTAGATAACGGAATATTATTACCAGTTTTTTTCCCGGAACCCGACTTAATCACAAAAATTACCAAACAACTAAGCAAACGAACACGTTAAGTGTATACTATTTAATCAAAATTACAATTAGAACTGATCTTATCAGTACTCATTAGGTATCTATCGTATCTATGTAGCCCAAAACAGTATAAAAAATAATTAAGATGCAATTTTTAAATCCCTCTCTTGGAAACCTTTACCATACCAACATGGTCAGATTTCACGTGATATGACATATATTCACTGTAAAACGTTAACGTATAGCTCGAAAATTGTAGAGCGTGACGCACCGTTTAGATACTAGCAAGTCTAGTAATTGAAATATAGCCATTTTATTAATATATGCTAGACATATTGCCCATACATTGACCACGCCAGCTAAGTAGGTCGTGCACCCGGAAGCATGATATTCATAAACACTATCAAGTACAGTATGATTTGATTATCTCTAAATTAAACTTTGCAATACCTTGCTATAGAGGTGTTAGACAATGTTGTCAATGTTTACTTACAATCCTCTTACTGAACTAGTTGCTTTTTAGTTTGATTTTATATGGCGCAATCCCCAACCTCGAAAGACATCTTAGCTGCAAACAGGCACACGGTTACTACTTAATTAACACCTGTAAGTTGAAATCCATTTCGATGTTTAAGCGTTATCTTTTAAAAGTATATTTCTATATTTAGACATGAAGTCATAACACACAGTTGTTACTTTAAATGAATCAGTATATTTCTAAATTTAGAACAGAGGAAATCTCAAACATGGAGTTGTAACTCTCATTCTGGAATTTTGACACTTTAAATATTAAACAAATAAACGCAATAAAGTAATTAAGCAGTTTTATTATTCGGAAAGAAATATTTAAAACATTACAATTCTTCTTCTTCTTCCTGTTCCTTAACAGTGCAGAGCTATTTTAGAGTAATTCGCACTTGAATGTGTGTGTGCGTGTGCTTGCGTGTGCGTGTGTGTGGTTGTGTGTGTGTATGTGCATGTGCACATCACAAATCCACACAAATCGTGCTTTTATTTATTTAGCGAAAACTTTACCTGTTTATTGCTTACCAATCCCCTCAAGGATGTAGAAGGATAATGTTATCGTATATTTATATTGCCAGAGCTGTAAATTTTTATGAGAAATTTATTTCTCAGTGGTATTTTGGACTATAAGTTATAGACCGAGTTTTTCATTTAACATTTTGTATTCATTTAGGAGTCACTGTATAATTTGTTTAAGAATATTTAAGGTGCGTATCTTTCATCACAATTTATAGGAACTATAAACTTCTAAATAGTTTTAATTGAAAATTTCGTAGCAGACTTGTAGTAAAAGTACATGTATAGATTTTGGAAACGTAGTCATTTTTCCTATCTAACACTTGTAATAGCAAGGGGACAATTTCGGGTAAAGCCTTAATTTTTTAGAAGGAAAATTTCAAATAAAAATTAGCTCCAGTACCCCAGTAATTGAGTATCAGATACATAACAGTCACATGTTTTATTCCTTATGAACTGCAATTATATAAGCTGGAACTCGGTCAACATTTACTTCAAATGGAGATCACTAAAAGAGTGTCTTAGGTTTTAAAAATTTTGCTTCATTTAAAAGTTATGTTCTTTCAAAATTAAACAGCGATATTTTTTTTTCTGGCACACCTTCACATTTAGAAACACATCATTTAAAAATATAGAGCAAAATTCATTAGAGCGATCCCTGTTAGAAGTAACCTTTTGCTAAGTTTCAACTTTGCATCTGGAGATATGCTGGACTTCTATTTTTTTTAAGTTTGTGTTTTGAAAAAGCAAGTTTTAACCTAAAATGGCTTCCTTGCTGATTACATAATCATGCGAAAGACAAGACTGAAAACAATTGTACGTATCCTCATGTAAGTACCTTTCCACAATTGTGTATCTTTATTAGTTTTGGCATGTAATTACCCAATATTAACTTCAAAGTATAAGGTATGAAAAAGTTACCTGGGACTCTTGAAGTCACCATTCAAGAAAAGTCGATTTTGAGCCGATCAAGGAAAAAGGAAGTATTTCCTCATTGACGGTTTCAAGAAGAAAAGAAGACCTTAATTTTTATCCGACTAAGGAAAAGATAGTATTTCCTTTCTCCTTATTCGATTTTGCGTCGAATAAAGAAAAGGGAGCTATTTCCTTTTTCCTTATTCGATTGAGAGTTTCACTGACATATTAGGAATGCAGCATGCACAAGGTGGTTGCACAGCAACGGGACTGGTATATCACCAGCAGCAGGCTAGATATTATTGTAGATTTCTGAGTCATGGTCTGCTACGATATACTTATTATACTGGTTTGCGACAGTTACAGTTGCACAGATTATTTCATAATGTAATCTCAGCTCAGCTCTGCTTTCCAAGAAATAGCTGGGGAATCACAGTAGTTTGCATAATTATGCAGCAGAGCATAATTGGGAAACCGACAGTAATGATGACCCAGCTAGAGGCATATTCATGGTGATGATGTTACCACCATGCACATTACATAACATAGTGTACTTAAATACTAGTATGAAGCACAATGTTGGATACGTCAGGGCACTGTCTTGCGAATGAAGCTCCAGAAATCAGAAAGCAGAAAGCAGGGGTGGTGTTTATCAATGATATTCAGTCTTACGTACAGTAGTCACTGGAAACCTTGATTGTGTCAATCCCTGCAAACTATAATGATGCTCACTCTAGATACAATATTCTTGGGGTCCCTGCCTAACTCCCATTTCTAGATATTTGGCTTTTCAAAATGGACTCATTTAGAGGTTATCAGTGTAGGAGTGTAAATGTCACTCTAAAAAAGACCCTCTTTTAGGGTAGAAAAAGTTACCCATTTCTATGTTTTAATTCTCAATACGAACTGGAGTCTTTGGGATTTATGTTACTATAAAATAGAGCAGTTTTAGGGTTTCATGAAAAGTAGACGCTTTTTATTAAATAAAATTCATAACTGTACAAGTACTCGCCTGATTGCTATTACTTTCTTTCTACCGATGTTCATGTTCCATCAAATATCAGCAGAATATATTATCATTTTTTAGCATTTTGTTATTATTTTAAATAATGGCACGTGTTACCATTGTACATTCAAACATCTTCAGATTTGAATGTATTTGTTGTATAACTGTATTTATATTTTGCCAAAGCTGTTGTATTTGGAGTAAATGTGGGGACAATTTACGCTTTGGCAGCGTATAACTATGTACTTTTACTTCAGTTTTTTTTATATTCGAATATATTTTTTAACGTTTTTAGCAGTGTTAAGATGATTGTAACTTACACATGGTGGCATGTTCATCCTGTCACGCTCTTGTTTCACTCTAACAACAAGCTCATGAGGTAGTGGACATAAAACAATAACAAAGGAAAATTACCTGATAGTTTTGTTTATTGAAAAACTACATACAAAATTGTAACAGATCTATGCTACAGAAAATTTAGGCGGAATTAGTTTCTTTACGTGTAAAAATAAAATCAATCGTAATGTATGTAAAGTCTTCCATATGACGAGAAATCAAAATATTATTCACACAATGAAATTTTAAAATCCTAGGACAGTTCAAAATATCGTTTTCCACGTGTAATACGTAATACAAATAACCTACTTTATAATTGTTGTTTGCAAATGTGTTGATAACTACATCTAGAAGATATCTTTTAACAAAATAAAACTTTACAACATTACAATTTAGAGTGTTTTGTCGTTATTGATAAATGAGATAAAATAAAGTAAGGTAAAATTTGCGAGGGAAGTTTGAGTAAACAAATTTAACAATAAAGTAAAAGGAATGATGTCGAATTTAAAAGAAAAGATCGTTAGGTATGCTTCAGATCTGCATTTCCATTACAGAAATAATATTTGAACATCTGTACATACCATATATGTTACTATAAGTAAATGGAAAACAAAATAAACAGCTTGGTAGGAACTACTTTCATAAAATGTTACATGTATGCGAATATTTTACATATATAAAAATCAAATCTGATTAAAACTACATCCTAAAAAAATCAAATCTGATTAAAACTACATCCTAAAAAAATCAAATTTGAGTAAAAATATTTACTAAAAATAATCAAATTTGAGAAAGAACTAATCATTACCCTGAACCAATTCTATTTAATACTATAGATTTCTGCATAAAACATTGGGGAAAAATACGTCATTTAAGATACAATATGTAACGACAACCTGAACAATACCTTGTGATGCATGTAAAAGTTGCACATGATAAACAATTATGTTTTATATATTGCAAGTGGAAAATATCTAGTAAGTGGAATGTTTATAGTGTTGCCTCTTCTTGCTCATGATAGGTTGCATTGTCTCGTTTCTCATCATCAAAGGTTGCATTGTCGTAAGACGGAGGTATACTTTGACCATTAGCATTACCATGACTATCTGGAGTTGTATCGAAATTGTACTCGTTATGGGCAATATCTTGTGGACGAAGCTGATAGTCTTTCAGGTCTTCGGGTTTTATCAACCTTTTTGCACTCTGCAATTTAACAAAAATATAGCAATAAATCAGAAAAAATAGTAAAAATAATACTAGAAATATAGCAGAGTTTACACAAGAGGTACATGTAGTTTGATCACCGAAAAAGATAGATTATTTTATTATAATTACCGAATAAAATCAAATATGATCTTGCCTTGTTCAAGCACAAAATAAACCAATGACATAGTTTCAAAAACAAAAATGTTTTACCTGCCAACACGAGGAGTATTTGAAAAGTTTATATATCGCAACGAGAGGTATCCAAATAGCGGAGAGTCCAGCGAGCGACCATCCAATGCCGACAGCCCATTGAGGATAAATGTATACTCCACGAGTACTGGTTTCGTATGTCAATTCCGAATAACTGATTGTGCTCATAACAAAAAGCGCCTGGAAACAAAAATCGATCCTTGATTTTAATTTTGATGGGAAAATAATGCTTTTGTTTACACAGTTTTTAACACGCCAGTTAGCATTTCTTACACATGTGTCCAGTTCTATATTAGTAGGAATTAATAAGTATGAAAGCACAA
Source organism: Phoronis ovalis (assembly GCA_028565635.1). Lineage (NCBI taxonomy): Eukaryota > Metazoa > Phoronida > Phoronidae > Phoronis > Phoronis ovalis. The sequence continues at coordinate 6,773 of JAOXYB010020082.1, read as the reverse complement.
CCACTAAGTTGCCTTGCAAGTCTTATTATGCAATGAATCAAATGAGAGAGGCGTGACATGTTTTTGATCGAGTCTTAAATAGCCTAGATGGACAGTAGTTGGAAACAGACATTACAAAGTGTGATCTCGCTCTGAATTAAGGAAACGCTTGTAGCAAGAATGTACTTACGATACAGAAGATTGGTGACGTAACGGCCCATGATATTTTCATGAAGGGATTGATCCTAAAGCCGTACATCATCTCCAAGTTGTCATAGAAACGGTTAATGCCATACAACCATGAAATAGCAACACACTCGAAGAAGGCGACAAAGAGGATAATTCTACTTCCGGAATAATAATCAAACAATTGGAAGACGAACATACCTCCCTGGAATAAAATAGGCCCCTATGAAACTGTCATTTCTGCTTTTTAACCAAATTTGATTCAAGCAGAGAGAAATCTTGCTGTTTAGTACTTTGATGCAATGTTTTTACGAAGAGTACACAGCTCTTACATGCTTTGTAAGACAAAATTCAGATACGTTACTTGTCTATGTAGCAGAGACAGTGAGCATTAAAAATAAATCATATTTACATAACCACGTAAAATTAATAGAAGAAAAAAGTTCAGCATGTAAAAATAAATCGACAACTTACATATGTTACCATGCTCAAACCAATGAAAAATTTGAGAAGACAACTGCATCCAATAAAAATTGGTTTGCGCCATTTTCCTCGACGAAGCCAAGGTACTACGTCCGCAATGGCCGTGACAAAACCCTCTACACCGACAAACTGTAATGACAAAATGTCAATATATGTATACATTTAATACCTGACGTGCATTTTCTTCTTTTTGTTGCTTTCAGTTGACATTAATAACGCATACATTTTATTTTAAAACCGTTCTCTATAATATATAATAACCAGTTAAAGATCTTGTTAATCCACAAACAATTTTTTTTCTCAAGTTTAAGTGCATTTTCATAGCAGATCCTCGAAAATATGCCTTTATACAAAGTTCAATAACGTATCTTTTCAAGTAGACCAACTGGGTGTATATTGTAAGTTTGTTGGAGAGAAGATATTTATTTGGAGTTTCGGCTCCAGAGGGAGAAGATAATTAAAGGGGCGTCCAATGGATAGAAAGATGGGCATTTATCAGGAAAATTACGCTATATCAGTGTACTATCTACTTACCTGGCTGTCAAGTCCTAATAAAATGATCATAAGGAAGAAGAAAACGGACCAAAGAGGTGCAACTGGCATCTCGGCCAAAGCTTTAGGGTAGGCTATAAACGCAAGACCTGGACCTGCAAGAAATGATTGAAGTAATGTTGCATTGCCTAGTATTGAACAGCTAAGAGCTAATTATTTATGCAATGTGTTAATTCAACGTCAAACTTTAACACCCAATAATCGTTGTTTCACATATATATATATATGTGTGCGTGCGTGCGAGTACTATTATGTATTTGTCTGTTCAGCATTTATTTCCCAGAAAATTTAAGGACCAGAAAATACTACACCTCCTTGACGAGCACTGCATATTTTAATGCAGCAGTTGTGTGTGTGCGTGTGTAGGCATGCATGTATGTATGTATCAAAATCAAAATGACGTCAACTTTTATGTATTTATTTGGTCAGCACCGGATTCAACATTTATTTGCTTAGAACTTTTAAATAAGACAGAGAGTAATGTTCACTATTTTTACTTCCCATGATTACTTCAACAAGTTATACTAACCCGATTTAGCTACATCCGCCACAGATACGTTTTGTTGCAATGCCATATAGCCCAACGTGCAGAAAATCACGAAACCAGAAAAGAAACTGGTGCCACTGTTAAAACACGCAAAAATAATTGCATCCCTACAACAACAAGAGGCTTTAAATAGATGAAAATGTTGAAAACAATAACCATCACGCCTGCTGGTGGTGATAAGGAACATTCGTATCAGGTTACATAGCTACATCAAGACTGCGTTCAGATAAAAAATCTCTAGAAAAATAAATTCGGTGAAGTGAAGGCTTTATGTATTGCCACCTGTAACCCATAGCTTACCTGTATGAATTGTGATGGAATTTATTGAAACTGCCCAAAGCTGTCAAAGCTCCCAGACTAATTGAGTACGAGAAAAAGATTTGTGTCCCAGCGTCTACCCATACCTAATTTACAAAAAATATGTGTAGCAGTATCTAGCTAGGATTAAAAACATTGCTTCTTAATATTAAATAAGAAAGAGGATGATGGAAAATCCGAAACGAAGTAAAAGCGATTACAATAGCTCTTTTACTAATAAGTAAGAAAACAACATTTTCGCATTAATTATCTTGATCTTATGAAATGTGTATTAAAAAGAACTATTTGATCTAATGACAAAACTTAGCAACCTAAATTTTCAGAGACACCCCTGAAGACCATCGTCATAATAAAACAATTTAGAGCCAAATTACTGAAACAGCAATATACTTAAATATGGCAGAAACGTACATACAGAATTGTTATCATTTTAGTGATGCTCACATTGTTGGTTCAGTACAAACAGAGAGCACTGCTGAGTTAAAGCTGTCCTTATTTTACCTGTATATCAAGCAGACGCGCAAAGTCTGGTTTTAAATAATATATAACGCCGTCAATAGCTCCTGGCAATGTAGCTCCACGAATCAACAATATAGTCATAAAGATGTAAGGGCTAGTGGCTGTTACATACATCACCTAAATACAACAGAAAATTCTATTTTAGGGCAATACGTACGCCTCCCAAAAATATACCCCTTGGTTCAAATTTTTTTATGGATAAGAAAAATACAATAAATATGCAGACTGATACTAATGGGGTGTATTCCTGAGCATAGGGATTCGTCGGCAAAGCAACGTTCTGATGCAACTAAAACACATGGCAGCATTTCCAATAATCAACCTGATGGTTCCATGAATCGATGAAAGTTGTGAGTCCGGACCACTAGGGATTATTGTAGTAAACTCACAACAGATATGACAATTATTTCTAATATAACCTATTAACTAATTAAAGACATATTGTACACAAAATTATATTGCAATTTGTCTTTACCATAATGTATTGTTGGTAAAACTAACAAAGTACATATAGGCTGTCACCAGCTATCCCTGACGGACAAGGTATATATAGGTGTCACCAGCTATCCCTGACGGACAAGGTATATATAGGCTGTCACCAGCTATCACTGACGGACAAGGTATATATAGGCTGTAACCAGCTATCCCTGACGGACAAGGTATATATAGGTGTCACCAGCTATCACTGACGGACAAGGTATATATAGGCTGTCACCAGCTATCACTGACGGACAAGGTATATATAGGCTGTCACCAGCTATCCCTGACGGACAAGGTATATATAGGCTGTCACCAGCTATCCCTGACGGACAAGGTATATATATAGGCTGTCACCAGCTATCACTGACGGACAAGGTATATATATAGGCTGTCACCAGCTATCCCTGACGGACAAGGTATATATAGGTTGTCACCAGCTATCCCTGACGGACACGTTCCTCACAAATAAGGCATATCATAAGGAAATGGTTGACGATTGACAATATTACAGTAAACAGTTAACAGCTAGTTTATTTGAGACAAAATATTGTGTTTATTGATATGCATACTAACATGTTATGCAATATCTTGGTACAGACTGACAATAAAAAGCATGTTAAGTTACCTTTCCAGAAGATTTGATACCTTGACAAATACATGCATACACAACAATCCAGGCAAACAATAAAGTGAGAGCCAAATCCCACTTAATAGTCCCAACATCTTCTATTCCTGTGACTTGATCAATACCCAGTACTTTATTCCTATAAAAAAAAATTTAAAAAGTAATAAGAATTACTTAAATCATTCCCTAATGTATCTTAAGAACATTAACTGGTATCTTATGTATCACTGCATTATCTATAATACTCACTCCCAAAATTCGGTAACTGTATCAATAGGCTTCAGAGTTACGTTATGAGTTGCATTATACACGGCTGTGACATTCGTTGTGTTCTGATCGAAACGTACAGAACATCGCGGGCTGTTCCACCAGTTCCCACATGACGACCATGGGAGCTCTGAGTTGAAGGACGAAAAGAAGTAGTAAAATGCCCAGCATAGAATGACATTGTAGTAGCAGTTGAGGAAAAACACGATAATCGTTGTAGCAACGCCAATACCTACAGAGAAAAGACAAAACGTACTTGAGACTTGCATATAGCTTAGTTATTCACTTGATTTGGGCTTTGCTGGCGAATGGATCTATAAAATGAACTTAGTCTTATGAAGTTTGTGTAATATTATTAGCGCTTTTTTTTCAAAGTCGACACATGCACTATAGCTTTTACGCTCCAGTTGCTCAGTTAAATATGTGATGGTGTATATATGGATTCATATAATAGTCAGGTGGCTTTAAAAGCTCAATTTTTGAAAATACATTTACAGAGCGGATAAAAGCATGAAATTTGGTAGAACGCTTCTTTTGGATATAAAAAGCAAATTTAGATTGGGAGCCATCTTGAATTTTGCCCGGTACTGCTGTGGGGCACCACAATTCAAGATGGCCGCCATAAATTAAACTCACCAATAAAAACTGGTTATAAGGTTGGCATTTATATATATTTTAATTGCAAAGAAGTGCTTGAATTGTTGCAAGACTGAATCAAGAACAATTTCAGATGAAGAAAATGTCAAGAAATTCTAAGATGGCTGAATAATCCAAGATGGCGGCCAGTTTTTGGTATTTTTTGTTATATTTGAACATATTTTACTGAAAAAAATTGGAAAAATAGGCTAAAATTGTGAAATATATTAGGCACTTTTATAAAAGCTGAAGCCATTGTCCTGTTGAAGTAAGACTGGCTTCAATATTCTTTTAAAAATGAATACCGGATCCAAGACGATTCTTAAGAATAGAGAATTTGAGAATTATGTAAAAATGTACTTAAGTTTGGTTATAAAGTTGACATTATTTTCCGTGGAATAAAGAAACATATTTTGCTAGGTTACCGAGCCTTAAACAATTATATAGGTATATGATCTCATGTTTGGTTCCAAGATGGCTGATAAATCCAAAATGGCGGCCTGGATTGGAGTTAATATCTGTTAGAGATGTGTCAGTGTCAGCTTGAAAACTTGGTACATGTTGGTAATGAAAAAGAAGATGAACAGGAAGGTCTCCATGAGTTGTATGTTTGATGCCGACCAAAAATGTGCGGGCCATTATCTATGAACTACAGAACACAGCTTCAGGCTAAGATTGCTGGGAGTGATTTCAACTGTAATCAAGGCAACGTATCAAACCAAATGCCTTGTCAGTTTGATGAAGGAATCAAGGGTGTCTGTTGAGTTAACAAGCGACATGGAGAAACTTGTACAGTTTGCATTTGGCACCTTCTTTTCTATGTGGCTGCATGGCATGATGGTTTCAAATTTTCTGGTTGTTTCCAACCAGTATGACAAGCACTCTTTTAACCACCACTCTTTTAAAAACCCTTCAAGTCTCAAGTATCTTGCGTCTATGATCCTAAATGATTTCACCCTGAAAAAAAGGCGTGAGGCCCAAGCGTATCTATCGATAGGACAGACTGTTCTCTTTGCTACTACGAAGAGGCATACTAGAATGCAAACCCGACATAATCTTAAACGCGAGTCACCTCTTCCTATATTGGTATTAATATCAATGCGCAAACCAGAAGTAAGAAACTCATCCAGCAGCTGTACCACCAGCTATGGACATCACTGTTTCCTATGGGAGTCATGTAGCTACCGTAGTGGTAGTAGTGGATGGCCACTACTGTCTGTGAGAGATTTCACGATGGTATGTTTTTTGTAGCTTATCTCCGGAAAGACCACTTCACCCTCTAGGCCCTAGATAACTTGTGACTTGGTCAAGCATAGGCTGCAATTTCTGCATGGGACAGGATGAATTAACCACGGAAGATGCCATCTCTTAGGTTGCTTAAAACGCCGCTTTGCAACGTACTTCTCCCACTGTTCTATGAGAAGGTTGCCTCCGCAGCCATGATTAATCATGGCATCAATGTCATAAAACAAGCTATTAATTTTCTCAAGCCTGGTCAACTTCCGATTGCTACGTTTGACCAGCCTCTGCTTTGGCAAAGTGTGTGCAGTAGAAAAAACATTATTTTGTTACAGGCATGTTCATCAAGTCTCGCTTGTAACCTTACATGATTTCCAGCAGGAGACATTCTTTGGGTTCCCATGATGAGACCACAAAGGTAGTGTGGAAAAACAGTATACAACAGATGAGTCCTAATTTTCTGTTCTGGGGTCTCCTAGACCATTATCTGTATCAGGACTCACAGAGAGAAAAGTAACTAACTAGCAACCATTTTGACAGTTGGAACTGCATGGATGATTCGATGTCAGTCAAAATTAGAACATTGGAGGATCGAATCAAAAATCCGTATCAGGATTCGTTTGGAATGTCATAGACACACTCGCTCTATCCATGATCACATCAAGAATGTTCTTGCTCTCTTCGGAACTAAATGGAAGGTCCAATCAAAGCAGGGCCTAGGGACAAACAATTAAAGTCCTTAATAAAAATGATGCTCTCTTTATGCTAGACACATTTCTACACATAATGGGGTGGTGACCTGAAAGAACTCTGCACATGAGATCCAGTCATTTCTACCTTCATTATCAGACTTTGGCAAGCTTCGCCTAGCAACCATGAAGTCTGAACTGCTTAAATGTATTAAGCCTCCTAACCAACCTCAAGCAGCTACCTCGAACATGA
>JAOXYB010020071.1:0-17666 GCA_028565635.1 Phoronis ovalis | reverse complement strand
TGACATAGATGGCTTTACAACTAAAGAAACTACATCATATGATGGGCATCTGTCTGCACCCGCAGACCTCTTGTTTTTTTGGCTAAACAGTAAAAAATACGTAATATTTTGTGATCAAAAGAAACATGATAATATCTTTAAAAAAATTATTTGAACAGTAAACAGATGTTTTGTGTCTTATCTCGGCACAGTATTTAACTTTTTTTTTCATTAATTCAGAGGCTGGTTTGGAAATGTTGGTTCAACTCAATATATTGACAGGCATGTCATTTTCTTCTCCAACTGGTATTGTAGGCAATTACAACCATAGTGAGTATATTAGATGCTACGATTCTATTATCTCAATAAAACCAATGTACTGAAGGGGAAAAGAAAAAATTATGTCCAGTCACCATTAATGACAAGCAGTATATGTTGAATATTCTGTCTAGAAGTCTGGATAATAAGCTGAAATATAAAATATAATTTTTTTAACATATGGACACTTATTTATTGCTGGCCAAAGTACGTAAAAAGACAAGAAATGGGTAAATTTTTTTGGATATTATGGAAGTGAAAATGCATTAATTATGTATACTACATCTTAATTTGGGCTGTTAACAAACTTTAATTTCAGCTAACACTGAATGGTATTTGTGTCCTGATGAACTACCTCCACCAACCTTATACTTTGTTACCAGTAAGTTGAATGTGTGGGCTAACACTGCTGATCAGGTTGAAGAAGGCATTAAACAAGTGAAAAAGTTGCTTGGGACGTATCTAGAAGACCAACACAGAGATATAGTTTCACAAGTTACTGGTATGTAATACAAATACTGTACCCTGCAAATATTGTTTTATGTAAGACATAAAAAGAAACTATTCATAAATAACAATAAAAAAGATTCAGTGCGAGTTGTTCCACATAAATGCAGGTCATTCCAATTTTTTGGCCGTCGCAGCTGACAAGCAAACCTATTCAATCCATTTGGGCAATGGTGAAAGAAAGCTGCAAAATATCCAGTTTTAAAATTACCTCTATAAATTATGTAACAGGAATAAATTGAAAAAATAATTAAAACTGCCAAGCATTGTGTGCACTGAGAATATAAAAAGGAAAATAAAAGGAATATAAAAACTCGAAAATAGGCCAGCAGCAGTGTGTACTGTTATAATGAACTCACCCAATGATCTGCTTGAAGTTGAATGAATTATTTTATTCGTAACGTCTTTAATAGCACAATGCGACATACAGAAATTCTTGTTGAATTGTTAGTATACTGACTGATTTCAAAATAGTACTTATGTGTAATACATGGGAAGACCATTGATTTTGGTGCTGTCTGTAAAAATCATTCTGTCCCATATTGCAGAAGACTGAATTTCACAAACTTTGTTGTGGTTATCTCTAAAAGTCAAGTTGTAGTATTTTGTTACTTGACTAAAAAAACGTTTTGATGAAATGTATTCTGAAGAGTAGTGCTAGGAAGTATTGTTCATTATTATCATTAATTATTTTAGGTCAGATTATATTTGATGCTATGGGGCAAGCTGATATACAAGGTGTTCATGATATAGCTGAAACACTGACGGAAGGGATGGTGAAAATGTCAAAGGCTAAAAATGTTAAACCCCTGGAATATCTGGGAAATTATTTACTAAAAAAAGCAGGCAACAAAGGAAACACAGTAGCTAAAGATAAGGTAACTAAGTCTAAGTTAATTTCCATGGTATGGTAATGTGGATATGAATAACAATGCTTTTTGCATTGACAAATGCAGAGGAATAAGACTCATTTACTTATTAACCAATGACAAATGTGATCAACGATAATTCCATGCTTTAAACTTTTAGCATATACACAAATTCTTATCTGTTCAGAGAAATTATGAATGAAATCATTACTAATCAATGAATCATGCTGATTGCAGATAAATTTTACTGAATCTACCAAACTGAAGCTAGATCAAGATGAGGCTGATGAAGAGGTGGCTAGAATAGTTAATAATAATGAAGGAGAATTAGGTATGTTATATCAGAAAAGAAACTAGGAATACGATATGCTGTTTTACATCTATTCCAGCAATGACCTATTTAAAGCAAAGTTAATACAAAATAAATGTATAAAGCTGGTTTGTCATAACACTAGAATGCCGAAAATTGCTGGAACCTGGAACAAAGGCTTAAAATCAGGACAGGCAACACTGTGTCATAATATCACAGTTGTGCATGTTTACTTCGCAAATGTGAAATCACTGAAGAATTGTATTTTTTTCAAACTTGAGATCACTATATTTAAGTAACATATTTTTATTTATTCAATTTTCCAGTAATTGAAGTAGAGAAAGATTTCAAAACTGAGAAGGAAAAACATTTTGATAAATCTTTACCTGACAGGGATTACCTCATGACAAGGCAACCAAGGACAAAAGGAATAAAGAGGCTAGTAAGTAGCAGTTGAAAAATTACACACAATAAGCCTTGACTGTTATTTAGAAATGGACAAAAATAGCATTACTGACCTACAGTGGGCTCATTAATTACAGTCTACAGACTAGCATTGAAGGCATATGATTGTTCTTCGTATGCTTGGTTACTGATACATTGAATGCCTGATTTTTTTATTTTTAGACAATAAAGGAATGGGACAGTAATGCAGAAAAACGAACACCTATTGCATGTGAAATCTATGCATCAGAAGTCGAATATCTTCGTCATTTAGAGATTTTGAGAGATGCTTTTGTAGTACCATTAAGAAAATCCATTGCTTCCAACAGAGTTGTGCTAGGGGCTGGTAATATTCAGAGGATTTTCACAGATGTAATGGGTATCTTACAGCAGACCAAGTATGTTTGTGGATGCTTACAATTTGAAATCTCTGTCGCCATGCTTCAAACGAATTACGAAAAAGCAATCTGTGACTTGTGATTATGTCACATATGAGACACACAAGTTAATTTTTATTTTGCAACTAATATTATATGTTTCGTATATCACTTGGTAGGTTATTATTTTAACAGAAGCATCATGATGAAGGCTAGATTTAGTGATTTGTGATCCTAAGGTATTTTGGTGCAAAATGCATAAACAGGTTCTGGATGCATGATTAACATAACATGTATGAAATCCTTGCTTAGGTTTGATGAACTCTCAGTTTGTTTTTACAATTTTTGTAAAGTTTTCAATCTTTGTATTGCAGAATTTTGGTTGGAGACTTAAAGAATAGAGTAGAAGAATGGAGCCCTCACCAATGTATTGGAGATGTCTTTCTAAAATTGTGTGGCAGATTGAAGTCCTACACAAATTTTTTTAACAATTATGAAGTTATTTTAAATACCACTGAACGATGCATGGAGCAAAATCCTCATTTTAGGGCTTTCCTTAAAAGACGAGAAAGAACCCCAGATTGTAAAATGCTGACGTAAGTTGCATTATGCTTGTGATTTTCTTGTTTTATGCCATAAAATTCATGCTAATGTTTTCTATGTATGTTTATAGAATCATATATTGACCTTTGAAATTTTAGTTGTGTGGCTAGGAATAGCAAAACAACAATCCATATTCCTACCAATGCAGCAATAAGATGTGCCTACTGGTTACCTTACCATATTGTTATCTTGTTACAATAGGATGCTTTTAAAGGGTTAGCTGGAGGTCTGCACCAGGAAACTGTTAAATAATTAAGAATTATCTCCTTTTTTGGGAAAACCCATCAAGGCCAAGGGGGTGGCGGACAGTATCATGATTTCCCCTGAATTAAGAAAACAAAATAACGTGGCAGTTGGAAAAGAGAATTGTATAATTTAGAACTACTTTATTTTTTTTGTTTACATGTAAGGAATAACTTTGCCTTTTTTTTTTGAATAATGAGAATAACTTCAATTGTTGAATGCTCCTCAAAATGCATACATCTTGATACATGAAAAAAAAAATAACAAATCATTCAACAAGGTATATACTGGATAATATAAGTTTACTATTTAACTGCATAGCTAAGCAGAAATAGAAATGAACAGCAAAAAAAAATAGTCACTAGTTACTGCTGAAATTTATTACAAATACAATCAGCAAACTAATCCCATAAGTGTAACTCAAATTTTCATGATGTTCAGGAATTATTACTCAGCCTGAAGATGGTCATCAGATAAATTAGTTTCACTACATTTAGCATCTCTATTTACATTTCGCTCCAATCTTTGCTTGTACAAAAATGTTTGCGCATTGTGTATGTTTCTAGGCCATATGAGTGTTTTAGGTAAAACTGACGGAGAGTCTCGTTTGCAAACTCAGTATAATAGGTTTCCATCTCATATATATAGATGGTCATAACGGCGCCATTTTTTGTGACTCTCAAACTTGTCTGTAAATTTTTTTCTGTTCCTTGTCAAAAACAGTGTTCACTTTTTTTAATAACGGTTTGTTTGGTATCTATAATAAAAATAAAAAACAATTAACATCCGGTCAATATTTGTTTAATGCTAGTAATAATAACACAGGTTCCTGCATGTCTGGAAAAAAATATTTTAGAGGGAAGATCTATTCCGCATATGTATAAAACGGACATATTGTGGTATTGATTCAAGCACTGTGATAACAGCATGTCTGGGGGTTAATTTTAGTACGAGAATAGATGGACCACACATTGTAATCCCATAATTATACATGTAGCAGTTATGTATGAATGAAGCCAGACTACTATTATAATCATCTAATAATTGTCTTCTTCAATTCATGATTTATTTTTACGACATAGCATGCATTTCTAATGGAATAGAAACTTTAGTCTGCCTCTACGACATAGTATATTTTCTGCAGCATCGCTTATTGTTGGTAAATAATGACTATATACACGTACATGTGCTAGGCTTGTCTACTCCACTTTATAACTAGTCATATTACAATGATTACAATATAAAAATATAATATATTACTCGTAATTCAGCGACAGCATAGTCACTTTTTAGAAACCAACGCAAATTTTTTTTGCAATGACACTTAAATAACAAGAATTTACTATTTCAATGTGGCTCCAAATGACACAACCTCTTGAATTGATGACTAACTCATCACCGGGGCTATTTATACTACCCCAAAGACGACAAATGAATTTGCTGTGTTCTGTGCATCGCCAAGCGACATATCACAGAATAACAATGTATGGTGTATATAAAGTTTAGCTCACCCTTTAAGTATGCATGGGTCTATATTATAACTGACAATAGTTTGATACTGTAGATGATACTAGAAAATGCCAAACTACCCATAAGCTTTGCATCTCCACACTTCACTTAAAATACGATTTGCTATAGAGGCACCCATGTGTGCTCCCTACGTAATATGCAAACAGAACTTGTTAAAATCTAATCTAAGTAGTAACTTATATTAGTTCCTGGTCCGCACATATACAAGAGTTTATTGCGATGCATTCCTTCTTTCTTTTAAGAATTATTATATATATTTTTTCACAGTTTCTAATATTACCATAATGTATGTCATGCCTCATCACGTATGTTTCGTCTGGTTGTTGACATGTTTGTGAAAAACTGAGAACTATATAAACTAGTGTCAATATGTATCACAAATAATTGTTTTTGTACTTTTTAATCCAGAATTATTGTTAGTCAGTTCTAAACATTTGACAAAAATAAATGCTTAATAATTTTAATTTGCATAAATACCCAAATTCTTGCTCTTTTACTCCTAAATATGTAACATGCTCTAAGCAACTGTTGGTTGACGCAAAGATATTAAAACTTTATATGAATGACCAAGAGAATTCTTATAATTATATTTCAAATGATTTAAGAGCTATGTGTTGTTCTGTACATTTTACAAGTAATTTAGTCTGAAACTTTTTGTATTTTTACTTCAGTATACAGGAGCTACTCTTATTACCAACAAGACGTATTAATGAATATGTGACTTTGCTGACATGGTTTAAAAGTCATACACCAAGAGATCATGCTGATAGATCTGATTTAGATGCTGCTATTGCAAAGCTTTGTGATTTAGATGATATAATAAGAGAACTGAGACTGGATGCATGCAGAGAAAGAGAACTACTCGAAGTACAGAAGAAGATCTTAGGATGTCCTGTAAGTAAAAAAAGATGCTATGAGCATATCTGGATCTAAAATGGGAATTGTGTTTGATAAACAAAACTTCTATGAAGACCAGACCAAAAAAGAACCCTTGTTGAACGGGTGCTACCACATCAAATTTTGGCTTTTTCACTTCTATTACTTTAAACCTTCTTTAACAAGCACAACCGCTTCAAAAAACAGAAGAAAAAAAATTTAGCACAAAAAAGCCCGATCAGCTTGCTTTTTTAAAAGGGCTTTTGAGTGTTAAACACTTTAAAAAACCCAGCTCAACCAACTCGGTTTTTAAAGGCCATCGCCCACTAAATAACATAACTTTTTGGTGTGGCCTTATATAATTTTAGGACAGCTATGAGTATTTTGTGTAATAAATATATTTCTCTTTACATATGGACATAATAATGTTTGGCATCCAAAATTTGTGAAGAACTTTAATTTTACAGATATTGCACATGTGAGTAAAATCTATTGAACATTCCCTTCATTACAGTGAACTGATATATTAACTGCAACTAGTTCTGTTTATTTTCAAATTTTGAATATTGGTCCCATTGATGTTACAGTCCTTGCTGGAAGCTAACAGATATTTGATTAAACAAGAAGATTTAGCTTCACTGTTGCCTCCTCAAAGTGATTTTGTTCCTGAACTAAGGTGAGCATGCAGCATAGATGTACTAAAGATAACCTATGGACTCCATGCACACAGGGCATTTATTGACTGGAATTTGCTATAAGCTGTCCTTGTAACAAATATTATGCTGGGCATGTTACTTCAGCTTCAAACGGGATGCGTCAGAGTAGGTGGTGACGGCAAAACATTACACTTATTAACGGCATTGTTTATACTAAATTATACAGTTTCATTTATAACAGCGTTCTAAAGTAGTACTCATTTGTCTGAATGTTCATGCTGCTTGTTATATTGACAAAGATGATGTGCTAAGATGTCGAACAGTATTTCAATTTATTTTGAACCATATAATTTTCTTTTTCTAGAATGTATCTCCAAACTGAAACCTTAGGCATGTTTTTATTCAATGATGCCTTAGTGATTACTAGACGTACTGCAAAACACTACAAATTTGAACGATGTGTAGAATATACATACAGATTTCAGACCAGTGTTGGACTAACAAGACTAAAGATGTCGGATATACCAGATTCAAAATGTGAGTTATTATTATTTACTGACTAATTATTAGATTGATATAAATACTTTGGTAACCTGTACATTGTACCATGAAAAGCCACGCGTGGTGTCAATAACCCCCCCTCCCGCCGGAAAACCCTGAAATTTAAATGTTTATCCATCTGTTATGAATAGCCAAAGGGTAATTTATCATGTAATTTGTGTATTGGTTAGAATTTCAATCTACTGATGGCTATTCATATCTAAATAAATAAAAAATTTAAAATTTACTTGGTGTCTCATAATGCTGCTTGGTTTATATTCATTTGGAAAAATTATTATGTTTTTTCGAATAAATTAATAGATTAAATATCTGCAATTGTGACTATCAAATCTCATTAATTTACATATTTATCAACTATAGTAGTTATAAAGTATGTGGATGTACGCACACATCAGTTATAAGTTTTGTAGAAATTTAAAATCGTGAAGTTTACTGTAGAATAATTGGGGTTCTTCCCATTACTTACAATGTTAGAAATATATTTGATTTCAAAAAATAATTTCTTTTAATTAAACATATGTTTGCATTACAGTTGTAAAGAATGCATTCAAGATGTGGACTCCAAAAAGAAGATGGATTTTGTCAGCAGTTACCTATGATGCCAAGTTTAACTGGATGACTGTTTTAGAACATGCAGTTAAGACAGCTCTGTCTGATACAGCCTAGCAATAGCTATTGCTCAAATGGTTGTGAACACTATTGTTCCAAATTATTATTCAAACATGATATTATTATTATATATTACGAGTGTTATTTTTAGAAAAATGTTATTATTATTTGTCATATCTGTCTCCATTATTCAAGTTATCTTTAACTTTAGTGCACTTTGTGGAAGTTATTATAATTTTTTCTTCTTCAAAAATTGAATTAATCAAGCAATTTTTTTAATAACTAAAATTATTTAATATGCAAGTTGCAGATGTGTGTTTTACTGCAATGCTTTTTACGTAACATTTTTGTGATACATTGGAAATTTTACTCCTGAACAAACTTTGTAATCCACTCAATCAGTCTTTGCAAACCTGTTTTTAAGTGACCATTATGTTTTTAGTCATTCTTATCTGTTTCATGCTAATGTTATTTTTTTTATATATATGTACAGAATACTTGATTTTTAAGTGAACAGTTTCTAGTGTTCTAACTCAATTGTAAAAGATTTTTTTTTAATTATAGTTATTTATCTATGGGACAGTGTGTCATTTGTTTTGTCATATGCATAAAAATAAAAACATTTGTAAAATTTATAGGAAATAATCATAGGGAACTAATATAAATATTCCATATATTAAATTTAAAGTAAACTGTGTTTTTTGTTGCCATTTTTCTCAAAAATATATCATTATTAACAAATCTTATATTATGTATTTGTAGGTAGTTTATGAGTATGTTAAATGTTACTATGTAGTAAATGTTATGAATTTAATACTTGTTTTTTGTTTGCAAAATGCTGGCTTAATTTAACATGAAATTTATTAGATTATCTAATGATGTAATACAAAGGTGAAATATTTGCTCAATTTTCTGTCAGTGTTATCTAACTGTCAAAAAGTATTGATATCTGGCTCATGGGATGTATGAATGTGGATGTGTTGTATATACTCAGTTGCTCAATTTGTTTGCAAACATGTATTATTCTCGTGTATATGTTTTAAGCCTGTCATTTATTTGTACACATCATATAACAGATTATGTGACTTCCATACAGTTAAACAGACTGTATGACAAAATATGCTGAAAATATGTATTTGTTAAAAAAAAATAGTATCAACAAAGTAAGTAGACAATTCTATTTGTTTGTGTTTTCTTAAATGATCAGGTAGTAATTTTCATGAAGTAGTGTCAGTTGTATTGAGATCAACAGTTATTGCATCTTCTGTGGTGTTCATATCAAAGAATGAAAGTTAGTACTCTCTATTTTAATCTATATTCTATTTATGCTGTTAAAAAACCTATATTATATTTGTGCATCACATCAATAGATTGACATCTGTAAAATTTATATATAACACGTTTAGTTGCTAGTAAAAGCTGTTTAGCCTAGGCTTTGTAAAAAAGTACATGTACTATGTAAAATGCCTAGTTTGCGTAGTAACATATCCAGCAGATAAATTGTATTAGAACGGTTAGGCAATAATAGTTAACCTTTCATCAAAGTCGGAATCAACAAATTGCTTCCGAACGCAATTTCATCTCACATTGACGATAGATGTCGCCACAGTCCACCCGCCGAACGTTTTCATTTATTTTCCACCATTTTTTGCATAATTTTCCCGGTTTAATATTCTTTTCACATCTCTTATGATCTGACACCTTAAACGATAAAAGTCGGGGTAAACGTACTTTTTAGTTAAAATATAAAAATAGCAACCATAAATTATCATGATAATGATAAGGGTAATAAATATGACTCCATCCATGCTGCCCAAACCAGACGGGGAATTGATTGAGACTGACCTCTTTATCGCGCGCAATGATATGGGTCAGGTGATGAGGTTTACAATTTTGGATCCAGTAGGCCTACAAGAATTAGAAAGACATAAAATTGCTGCAAAATTTCCGAACTAAACTATATGTAGGTAGAGGTACCCTTTGGGGGGGAAAATGAGATTCTGAGATATGTATGCTTATATGTTTATCGCTGTCCCTCTATATTTGGTTGCAAAAGCGTTTCTAACAACTGAACCGGCACCCGTGAAAGGGGTGTACCGACTGAAAGGTAAATGGTACTATTTGAAATATGCAGCATTTTGGGTTTTGTTCAATCTGAGAAAATTGCAAAATAAACGGAAAAAGGAGCATTCGATTGAAGGCGCTGGATATGGTGTAAAATCAAGGAATAATGTTGATCAGATGGAAATGGCTCAAGTTTTACCCGCAGAACACGCAAAGGTCAGAAATTAGTACACTCTAATAAATTAAAAACTTTATTTATTAATATATAAAATATTTTTTTCTAAATAGTTATAAAATTAGTCTGGTGTAATCGGGGTTGTAATTACCTCCATTTACCCTAATAAATGTATAGAACCTAGCTTTTGCAAACAATACTCCAGACCTCGGTGAATAGCTGTAAAATACTAAAATAACGAATGATTTATACTCGGACATTGAGATGGTACATTTTATTTTTTATCTTTAAGAATAGTCACCTCAACATTGTGTAATGTTTCCGTTTTTGATTTATTATACACTCTTTATATTACATGCAAATAAACAAAGTTAAAAGCCGACAATACACTATATTGTAATATACATTTTTATAATAATTTGTATAGTATATATCATTGTTTATGAATAATTTCATAGTACCTTAAATATCATTATACTGTGATTTAATACAGTCCCATTTCTATAAGCGTATTTTCTCCCACGTACCTGTAAGAAAGACTTTTCAATTGACTTTATGTACTTCAAGTGCAAATTAACCGCAACATTTTATATACTGCTTTCATTTCTAATTTATTTTATGTACTCGTTTCTTTTCTAACTGATTTAACCAACTGAAAAAAAATTGTCTACATTGATCAACATAACTAAAATGCATTCACATCCCATAATTAATTAAAGTTCTAAAGTCACAATAGAGGCACTGTTGCATGATGTACAGGTTGTTTTGTACTTGTAACGGCTGATATCTTTTTTTGTAATATACAATAGCTTAACCATACAAATGTTTTATTTCTTGTTTCACTAAATTTCAAATATTGTTATAGCTTATTAACCAGACAGGGCTTATTTCTGTCCTGAGTACATTATCGATTCTCTTCATATATATTATAAATGAGATTTTCTATATTATTATATATATATTTATATAAAAACTACAGCTTTACATTGCCAGCTCCACCTAGGTCACTACACTAAACATTTCTATTACTCTACATCACATATTAAATAAAATATAAAAATATAGATTTCATTGTGCAACCCTATCTTCCATTCCTTTTTGCTGACTTCTATTCATTCATATTATAAACAAATTCAATAAAAAAAATTAAAAATTCTTTAAATAGATTGGCTAATAACTTCTGTTTTTTTTTCCTTATACATAGAAGTTCTGTATATAAATATTTTTTTATATGTTAGTATAGTTTTCACCTTGCAATCTTTGGCCATGTGTTCATAATTTATACGTGTGGTAACACGTCTCAATTTACTGATTTATTCCTTTTCAGGCTGTAGATGCTGTTTATTTCAATGGCGGTAACAAAGATGGTGTTTATTTAGTGGCAGCCACTGCTAGAAGACATAAAAATGTGACACAAACAATACTGTTTCTTAGAGTAAGTTCTGGTAACCAGATATTTGATTTTATAACATGAATGCTGGTTGAACATTTCCGTTATACTCTCTTTTATTATTTATTAAAGATTAAGGATTTAACTATCCTAAAACAGTAAGAAAAATAATCATAAGAGAAATCGCAAATATCAGTTTTTCTATAATGTGTTATTGTGAAGTTGTGAGTTTGATTTGACAACTTTTGCCAATAAAAGTCGTTACTCAGATGGGAAAATAAAACAATAATTTACTTTAAGTTCCCATTCCCATTAATTAATTTGTTCCGATAATCTTAAAGTATATCACCGAATCTAGAGTATTAAATATCACTGATAAGTGTAACTTCAGTCTTATAGAATTGCAATTTCAATGGCCCTGTGGCTTAAAGATTAAAAGTAAAGGCATACACTGTTGAAAATATTTAATAACTGATTTTATGTGGAGACTTCTGACATTGTTAAATTACAGAGAAGAAAGTGTTGGGGTATGGACTGAGCCTACTCATATACAATATTTGGAAGTGGTCCCCTCTTGTATTGCCCTGGGATTTTTAATTGACTTCAAACCCTTTGGAAAACCCAGTATAAATACAGCTCTAGACATAAATGTTTAACCAGTTAATATTTATACTGTAAATACAAAATATTGGAAAAGTTAATGCTTTATTGTCATCATATAAAGATACACAGGTTTTTTTAGCAAAGTATTTGTTTCTTGCATTCAAAATTAGAAAACAACTATTATAGTTACATAGGTATGAAATATGCTTTAATAAATATCATAGATTGTAACCACAGAAAGCTATGTTTGTATTGTACAAAATCTGTATCAATGATCCTGTGGCCTAAAGACAGAATAAACACACACTAAACATAATATACACACTATTGAAAATATATGAATAACTGGGCACTCACAACCCTAACAACATACTTAGTTTATTCTGTAGGCATAATAACACCATAAAAATCTGTACTCTTGAGGAGTGGCAGATCTAAGATTATTCAAAGCGGCATGCAAAATTTCATTGATACATACTGGCACATGTACAGGGTACACATTCACAAGCATTTTGGACCAAAGTATAGAAGTGCCAGATTATCTATTAGTTAATCTATCAGTTAATTTGTAATTTCTTGTTTGGTATTTTTCAAATTTCCAAAAAGAATTATCAAAGTTGCTCAATACAGAATTTAATATTTGAATTTTCTTCAGCCAAAATCATTCCGATTCTTTATACACTTATTTAAACATGAAAATTAAATAGTTCTGGAGCCACCCTTGTTTTAAAATGCATTATCCAATAGTGACTGGAATACCCTTAGCCCAGCACCAAAAGGTTCAATTTAATTGTTACAGTTCAAAATATTATCTCCAATCTATGAGATATGTTTATTTAAGAAACTGAATGCATAGTAAATCATAAATATAATTATTGTTGTAGAAAATTAGTAACTATAACCAGGAATGATTACTCATGGTGTTTTGTATGAGTTTAATGTAATATACAATGATATGCTTCCCATCCTGCTTATTTATCTGTGATAAAAAGAATTGTCTTTTATATAAACATTGTAAATTACTAAATGTTAATTACGTTTAAGTGTATTTTTTACATTTTGTTTGCAAACTGGGTAAAAAGGAAGTCCTTCATTTGGAGTAAACATTGCATAAAATTACTAGTATTTGATAGAGATAGTCAAAAATATGCATATTAACTTAAGCATATTAATTTCAAATTTTGATGGTATTTAAAAATTATTTCAAAAAATTGACCCTATTGCACAAGACATGGAATTGGTGTTGGTGCATGACCAAAAGCCCCAGCATATTCTATTTTGTGAGTTTGTATAAGGATCTGGAACTGTCTTAGTTTGTATTCTGATTAGATTCCAGAGATTGGACTATTGGAGATGACGTCCTTACCTGATACCTATCTGCAGGCATCAGAAGAAATGCATTTTGCAGCTGGGGGACTTAAAATCTTTCCTTTGGAGTCTATGAAGAAATGGAAAATAATTTTTAATGGTAAACTGAGGTAAGTATAAGATATAGTCTATATCCATTCAGTGTTTTGCAATTTTGTTTAGAACCTGACTCAGAGTAAATAATGACATGACAGCTAAGAAAGCTTACTTTTTATAAAGTTATGGATATTTAATACAATATTACATATCAAGCAAAGGGTGATGGATTATGAAAAAAATTATACCAACATATTTTTTCCTGCCCTTAGTTTACAAAATTGTATATATTGTCCCACTTTCTTACAGTAACTTTAATTTGTAACTAGGAGATATAAAACTCTTAGACATTACGTAAAATAAAAAAATCTTAGAGTTTTATATATCCTAGTTTGTAATAATTCTGTAAGAAGTGCTAATACTAAGATTTGTGAATTATTAGGGACTTCTTCATATATCTAAACTGTTCATATTTTGCCTTTTTAGATTAGTAGAAACAAGTAGAGAAGTGTCTGTAAAATTTTCCCTCGACTGGACGGCTTATACAAAACAATTCGACTTTGACACAGATATGAACGCAACAGCCCTGTGTGAATCCATGGCTCGAGAAGTGTGGACAAGGGAATACTTTGATTCTTTACAATTGTAAGTGAAATTGATGTATAAATCTTTAGTTTTAAAAGGGTGTGGCACTCGTTAAGAAAGTAATTTGTAACCATGTTGTTAAACGTTTTAAACAGTTATGTGGATGTGTAGAACTTGCAAGGCAAAGGCTTTTTATGATGAGTATACTCCGGCAGTATTGCCCTACAAACCACCAATGTTAAGAGTGTGAGATTCGCACACAGGTCTCATGTTACTTGTTTAATCTTGTCTTTTTCAATCAAGCTATCTGAGTTATCTTTGTAGAGCTCATCAAACTCACTATGAACAGTTTGGTGAAATAACAGGTTTTGTTGATATTGAAGGATTTGAGAAGCAAAAGATTTGTTGCCAAGGTGTCAGGGATCATTCCTATGGTAAGGTACTTTAAATATCAGTCTTTTTTATACTCTTCATATTTTTGTCATTATCTTCAGAGTTGAAATTCAAGCTAAAAAGAAATGGTCTACCACTTGTATTTAGTTAAAAGAGGTGCATGTCATATTCAAAATAACATTACGTAAAATAAAAAAAATTCTCTTAAGCTTTTCTCTAAAATGGAGAAATTTCTCTACTGTTAAAGTAAATTGTACACCTTATGACTATGTTAGAATACCGATAACATGTGTTGTTTATTTACTTTGTGGCATTGAATATTTTAGGAAACCTGCGAGACTGGAAAGATATCCATCGATATGGTATTCAGTATGTACATGTGGAAGATGGAACTGCCATATGCCTAGGTGTTATTTGTTTTCCCATCACTATGTCAAGGTAACATTTTCTAAATTGACAAGTTATATTTAAAACAGTCAGCTACATTGCTAATCGCATTATCAGTCTCACTCACTCTGACAACAATTTCATATTAATACAGATTCAGTGACACGTCTTATACTGTACTCCTAAAACCCGTTATCAACTGCCAATATTTCCTAAAAGAATATTTCTGAAGAAGCTTTTACAAATACTGAAATTTTAATTGTATGCCTTAATAATTTCTAATTTTTCTTAACAATTTTAAATATTTCCTAATTCACTCACAACTTGAAAGGGGCCTATTCAATGGTCCTAACCCGAATTAGGCACCAGGAGCGCCATTATCATTTCTTATAAAGTCTGAAACATATCTTTATCGTATCTGTTCTATTTTATAGATGATAATGTTATTGTATTGAAGTTGGGATCCGTCTGTTTTTGTTTGTCAGTTAACACTACAGCTAATGTACAACAGAATATATTAAGGCTAAGTAGGACCCTCGTCACTGTTTAAATAAGAATTCATGAAAAATCCACATTACATTTTTTTCATATAAAATAAATGTTTTCTGAAACTTTAACATTCATGCTATGTTATGGTGGTATTTTTAGACTTGTGTATGCAATGCACAAAATTTAATTAATTTTTTATGACATCTCATAAAAATCATAAGGTACATCCTACAGCAAAATCCTGTGGATCTAAATTGGAGCTAACTACGTTTTTAAGGAGTAAACGATACTTCCATCATTTGTTTTGACCGAATTGTAAATACTGTGAATAATCTTATTTTGAATTATTAATAAATGTTTAAAAAAAGGTTGGGACCATTGCAGTTTCAATATTCTGCAGCATTATCAGCTTTGATTACAACTGTAGGTAACAGAGAGTATACTTGAACATACATATCACCTTGTTGACAATTCAGAAGTGTCAAGCTTTTCAAATCTACATTCATCAAGTTGTCTGGTCTTGAAACATTCTGCTCCTCTGTGTAGTGATCGAGGTCTAGCAATATGTAATAATAGTAACTTGAAATACAAAGGAGTTTGAGAAATCATGTGTTGACGAGTGTTGAAATTGATTTCAAAATAATTTGGCATTACAGATTAGTTATTGGTTATGTTTGCCACCCAGACGGTAAAATGGATACAGTGTCTTGGACAGATTTTGAATTTTACAAACTGGGAGATGATGGTGTTCCACCAAAACAATTTGAATGCCATTTTGTGGCTGGTTAGTAAATTTCTGTTTTAGTTATTTTAGAAGATAAAAAATACTGAACCTATCAGACATGCTGAGCTAACAAAAATGTAGTAAATTGTATAAGTAGTAATGACTCAAGTTTCTCCTTGATATATCTCAATCGCATGTAAAAAAGCGGATATTTTTATTGCGTACGATACCTTACAGAATTTTTTGTGTGATAGTCTAGTAGGTTGAGACAGTTCTTCAAGTTTTCAGTGAACTGTTTAGACAACACTGTAATATTTCATATATTCAAGGTAACACTAACTACCACATGGTATGCACAGTAGTGGAAGCACGCACATTTTTTATTGGAGAAACTCGATGTGCCAAAGTTCATGAAAGATTTTGTACTTTCCTTATCAATGAAAAACATGGCTGGGGTATCAGTGAATGGGATTACAGGTATGTCTTAAAATTATAGTTGTTTGACTAAAATAATTAGGGGACAGTGTAGTTTATCAATTCTTGGTTATTTACAACAGAATTTTTGCAAACTTTCTCATCAACCTGACCTATAAAAATCACATTCAGCAAATATAAATCATAAATGTTATTACCACATTAATTAATAGTTAAACACTTAATTTAATAGCATTTTTCACATGCAGAATTCAGCTAAACACTGCTTTCGACAATGCTAATTGGCACTTTTCCATGTGACGTACTCCTAAATGACAGGAATGTAATTTATATAAACACTGTCATCTACGCTAAATTCATGGTGAACCGTAACTTGAAAAGTTATTCTACCATAAAGCAGTTCCTTCTGATATTAGAGGTATCAGAAGCATATAAAGAAACACTTGCTGTGACTCTAATCTCGTGGCACAGGCGTGTCTTCATGTATGATGTTTTCGATTTTTACAATATAAACCTCATCATTTTTTTTATAGGAATGATCGGTTTTATAAAGAGGTATGATAGAAAATTGTACTTGAATCTTACAAACACGAAATTTCAAAGTCTGTCAAAAAACAACGTTAAATTAAATAATTTGCTGCTTTTTGCTGGTCATCAACAGCCTGTCAAGAAAGCCACGTCTTGCTTGAATGACGTCCTCATCTTCTAACAATATCAAGATAAAAGAAGTACTAGTTGGACAGGCTTTTGGAAACTTGTCAGGCTTTGAGAAAATCCCCTATAATGGCCCAAGGGTACTCGTGCTTTTTTAAATACGGGGATGTGCCGCGGAACCCAATCCAAAATTTTAGCTTGCGGTAAACCCAATCCAAATTTTTTGAAATATAAGGGTAGCAATCCAAAAAATTTTAAATATTTGAGTAGCAATCTGACTGACACAAACCAAATTCCAACAATCGTTTTATGGATACAAACCTAAAATTAATCCAAATTATATGCTGTAAGCAGTGGGTATCAATCCAAATTTTTGAATTTCTTGATGGTGGCAATCCAAGAAAGTACAGTAAGAAGTATACAATCCAAATCCAAAATTTTCAACTGGGCTGCACACCCCCACCAAAAAATACCTTGAGTA
>JAOXYB010020070.1:0-34034 GCA_028565635.1 Phoronis ovalis | reverse complement strand
CGAGAATTCGTACACCCATATTTTCGGAGAATTTTGTATTTCCCAAATTTCGTACACCCCCCAAAATTAAAAAAAATTTTTTTTACGAATTGAGAAGAATTACCGTAGTTGTAGTGCGTGATTACCATGAAACAATATAGTTCTACAATCGATCCTTATAGTGTTCATTTTAAACTTATATACATATTCTGGCACCATTTAAATATATTTTTCCATCTTGGCAGTAAGCTTTGCCTTCTGTAGTCACAGAGACATTGTCAATCTTCGTTTCAGATTTTGTTTAGAAAGTCACTGAAATCCACTTTGATTAATATGGGACTGAACGGATAGATAGAATACAGATTTATAATCTGTCAGCTTGCAATAAAAAATGTTTTTTATTTTTCAGAGACCGAGGCGTGGAGATATAGAAGTATTAAATGATTCAGTAGATGGTGGCATTGGGAAATGGGGGGAGTGGGAAGAACAAAGCGATTGTTCAAGGTCGTGCGGTGGAGGTGTATCATTCCAAGAAAGATTTTGTGATACTAGCACGTAAGTTTGGTCTGTGATGAGCATATAAGAAAAATACCATGCCGAAGAATATTTAAAATGTGTTATACTGAAAGGAAGATGTTTTTTTCTTGCTGTAGGCTCATGTACAGTATTGTAAGTAATAATAAATCTCTCTTTGTTGCTCTTGAAAATGCACATGCTGAATAACTTGGTACCTCGCTCTAGCAGATTTTATTCTATATCGCTTTGTTTTAGTGGCAACTGTGTTGGACCTAGAAGAAGATATAATTCATGCAATATTCAGGTAGGTAAAATAGTTTTAAAAATGCACAGAACAATTTAATTAAAATGCAATCCTAATCAAATAAGCTATAAGGACATGTCTGCTGTTGAATGCTATGACAGATTGGTCTATATCTTTCTTACTCTTGGATCTTTCTTCTGTTTTTTCAAAGGTGCAAGACTATATAAGTGACAAACCATGTGAAATTTGTGCTCCTGCCTCATTAGTTTCCCATAAAGCTCTACTAATTACTGTTAAAGCTGATAGGTGGCCTGTACTTTATTATGCATAAAGCATATGTTGCACAGAGAAGTGTTGTTTCAGACATAATTAATTGTTGTGGAATCTCGTCCATTAATTAGAGGCATTTACCCTTGAGGAAATATTTTCTCATGGCAAAATGCCATCTCACATGAAAAATCGCATACAATGAGGAAGATGAACTTCCTGTTGGCTTTTTATTTATGCTTTTGTTTAAAGTTATGGATTTCAAAATATTTCCCATTAGCAATTAGAAGGAGATGACAAGAACTTTGCAGAAATGTTAGCTATTATACCTATGTCTAACTGTTGATATAGTATTTTAACACCACTCCATTTCAATGAAGTCAAAAGTTGTGGCTTCATGCCATTGTTTAGAGAAGGCTCAGCTATTGTTTTCCTTCCATAACAAACTAAACAAACCTTGGTCTCCTTTGGTTCACTTTTACACAATGTTATGTATTGTATTACTATGCTAAAAGTACATGTCAGCATTTCACTTCACAAAAGATCTAAACCTGAGTCTGGTAGTAATCAGAATGTTAAATGTACTAAATGATAATGAGCTTATTTCCTCAGGTGTGCTTTGTATGATGATACATTTTTGTTGGTTGTATGAAAGAAAATAGTTTCACTTAGGCTTTATCCTTGTCTGTATAGTATTCACAGTTTTTTTTTTTTGAGAACAGTAATAGGTTATTAGTTTGAGAATAATCATACCCCCCAATATACATAGATACCACCACTCCATTATTTAAAATTAGGTTAATAGGTATTAGTATGTAATTTAGGTAGAGAGTTTTCTAACAAGAAACCTGGTGATTCCAGGTTTATCCGGAGAGTTAGTAGATTGGGATATAAGTTGCTATAGTTGAAAATATTCTTTAGCAGTTGAACCTTTGAAAATTTCAAATAGGAACAATTGAAACCATAGTACGTTATACAATAAATGCATTTTAATTTTCGTACCAGAGAGGACTTTTATTTTGATGACATCAGCATTTTTGGGGAAAAACTATCTAGTTCTTTGGTAGGATGTCAAACAAGAATGTACTGTAGTAGTATTATAATCCAGTGTTTGTGGTTTTAGACTAATTAGCTTGTTTTTGAGAAACTTGAGATAGGCAACAAACATGGTAAATTTGTGGTTCATAGTAACATGCTTGAACAGCTTTGTTACTGTCCTTGCACCAGTAGATTACTTTAATACTCACCAACATATTAAACAGTCCCCAGCTAACTTTGTCTGTGTTATTTCACTCTAACCTGATTGTGATGCTGTGATGTAAAGGTATCATTCTTTACCACTTGATAAGGAGTAAGCTTACAAGGTGTTATTATGAGTAATCACTTATGGACAAGTGTTTGAAGAGCTCTTGAAAAGTGCTTCAGAAAGTAATACATCATCATCATCATGTGATGTTACATGTTTTGCTGAGTGAATTAGTACTCTTGGTTGAATTTTGTATGGAAATAATGAAAAAAAATGAAATAAAGGAAAATTATAGTTTTCTGTAGTTGAACAGTATATTTATTTGAATGAGGTCAAGTTTTTTCAGGTGGTTCTAAACAGTACTATTAACATGCAATAACCAGTTTTATATGTTTATTCAAGTATTTCCTACTGTTAATGAAGAACATGCCAAGTTCAGATCCCTCTGCTGTTGCACCAACACTGAACAGGGAGACAATTAACAAAGGATAACCATGACCAATTCAATTCAACCAGTAAATAAATGATAAAAAATCTATGAGAGACTTTCAGAGACTTCAGCAGATTTCATTGATCCAGCAATCATACAGTGCAATACACATGGTCATATAGTGGGCACAGTGAGGGGGATAGATGTCTAGAAATGTGTTGCATTTTGTCAAAAGGCCTAATAACTTCTAGCAACATCTGGATGAATCTAAAGCCCCTCTGTCATAATCCTGAGGAAGTTTTTTTTTAAATTCAGTTTGAAAATAAGTATAGAAACTACTATATGCCATTCACATTGCACTTTTGGATCCGGATTGAGATCTGGATCCAGCTGAATTCGGTTATAAATCCTAGTGTGAATGCAAATGGATTACCTCAATCCGGTTCCAACTGAATCCTATTTCCAGAGGTGGGCACTCGATTTTGAGATGGATCCAGTTCCATCTTTTAAGTGTGAACACTCCATCTGGTTTTATGTAGTATTTATACATTGAACATAATTATATATACCTAAGTATTTCGAAACTCAAGCTGTTCTTTGTAGGCCAACGGTAGAATCCAGTTAACTTAAAACATGACAGGATTCAAGTCGATCTGGTTATGGATCTGGATCGAGTTGGATTACCCTGCACATAGATTCAGAGCAGGTATCCTTTCCCACCTCTAGCATTATGTAGTAATCCATAGATGAGGATCTCAAAAGTGATGATATTTTAAATACTTTCATGTTGTAGGATTGTCCTGAGGGCTCAATAGATTTCCGCCAGTTCCAGTGTCAACAATACAATGAGAAACCATTCAATGGACAATACTATAAATGGACACCATATTATGAAGGTATCCTTAACTTGTCATTAAATTTTTTTTTTAATTTACAGTTGCTTTGTTAAAATAATGAATATGGAAGTAAGAAAATAAACTGTCAATGGCATTTGATAGTGATGGTGACGAAAGATTTTTTTACCATACTAAAAGATTTCATGTTTTATCCACGAAAAAAGTAGCAATTTTTTTTTTATGTGCTTTGGAACCAATGCATCCCTTTGATTGTATGCAAAGTGACTTTAAGAACTCTTCATTGTGGCTTTTGTCACACAATCTATTAACGTATAATATAATGTCGGCGATCGTACTGGGCATGTTAAATTATGCTGTAACAGTAGTAAATTGTCTTACTGGTTGTAAATACTGACATCTGCTATACAAGGTAATGTTTTTGATAGCAATGCATTGCAAGTGTTAGGCAAGTATTTTATTTCCAGACCATGAAAAGTGTGCCCTGAACTGTATGGCAGAAGGCAAAGAAGGAGAAATATTTGTGTCAATGCTAAACCCTCAAGTAATTGATGGAACAAAATGTGATCCATTGGGACATGATATTTGTGTTGATGGTGTCTGCAAGGTATGTGTTACTGTATAGGCTGAACCTTATATAAATTGTGGTGTTCAAATGTTTGTACTGTGATTGTTAGTCTGTGACATCCCGTATACATATAATTGTGATAAAGTTGGACAAGGTGGCACCCCTTGGCACGTGAAGCAATTAGTGCTTCAATAAATATAATTTTTTCAAGTTAGTAAAACTTTCTCAACAAAAGAGTTGTCTGTTATAGAACTGCTGACATTTGAATTATTTTTGTAGACTGTGGGTTGTGACAGAATTTTAGACTCTAAGATGAAAGAGGATAAATGCAGAGAATGTGGTGGTAACAGCAGAACATGCAAAACCCTCACCGGAACTATTGATCTATCAACTCTACCAATTGGTGAGTTTTATCCAATTATGTAAAAAAAATGTCCAACTGTGTTTTTCCAATTATTTGCATTTTAATAAAAGTATAAACAGAGTTAAACTAAACTTTTCCTCTTATATTTGCATTCTATACACACCCCACCCAGTAATGATAATGCTGCTTTCAGTTTGTACCAGTGTAATTTTAACATTCACAGACTTCATTTTACTGTAAGCTGGAATTAATATTTCTGTATTTGACAATTGTGTAATATTTTATCTCTGTATATGACAATGATGTAATATTTTATTTCAGGATATAATGATATTCTGTATGTACCTGCTGGTTCAACCAACATTTATATTTCTGAAAAAAATGGCAGCAGTAATTACCTAGGTAAGTTGATTGTTTTATTCATTGTTGCTTGAAAGTAACCATGCAGTAAACAATGCCTAAAATATACAGTATCATTTAAAGGAGTATAAGTCACCAGGTTGATATTTTCTTATCTTGCTTATAAACAACTTGTATTTTTTAATTTTAGCCATTCGCAATATTACTGGACTATATGTATTAAATGGAAACTGGAAAATTGATTTTCCCCGATCATTTGAAGCTGCGGGAACTACTTTTCACTATCAAAGAGGACAACATGTGTATTCACCAGAAGCTATCAGTGCTTTAGGACCAACTACAGGAGCCTTGTTTATTTCAGTAAGTTTTGTTTGATTAAAGCCTAGCAATTAAAAGCTGGTGGCGAGAGTTGCTGATACTCACTGAATGCTAGGGTGAGATTTTCATAATAATTTATTATCTGGTATTTCATATTTCGTGGGTGCTTGATGATATGGTTGCTTTGTGTATTTTGTACATAAAAATTAAATACTTTGGTTGTCAGTGCTATTATTGGCCATACGGAAAAATGAAAGTTGGAAAAAGAGTTATTTATTATGGCCTCTATTGGATAAAGTTTGTTATTTTTTTTCTAAAGTAATATATTTCCAATCAAATTGCCTAAATTATTGATAAATTATATTGTTTTAACTATGCAACTTATATTTAGTCATATTTAACTATATACTTATTTTATGTGGGCCCAAATACCAATTTCATATATTTCTATTTTCACTACTAAAAACAATGAATTTATTGATATAAATATAAATAGAAAGAATAGTAAAATAGTTAACTAGCAATATATCCTCATGTAAAGTAGTCCGTGTGCTTGTAGACAGGCTACCTTTGTTGTAAAATGTTTTCTTTTGTAGCTAGTTGTTCAGGACCGTAATTATGGTATTGAGTATGAATATTCCATCCCTCTATCAGTTCGTGGACCAGCTGATCGCAAATATGAATGGAGATCAACATACTGGTCAGAATGCGATGCTGATTGCGGAGAAGGTATTAAGTGCATTTCTTTTGTATTGCTCTTCAGTCCACAATTCAAAGCTGTTTTATCCACAGTAATGTGTATGAAATGCAAAAAGAGAATCAGTTTTATGAAAAATGTTGCAAGCTTGTTTCAAACATGAAAGTGGCCCAAAACTGCATTTTTAGTGGTTTAATTTGTAGAGAGCACTTTTCATCATAAGTTAAATAAGGAATTAGCAATTTTCACTTTTACCTGTATGGTTAAAAGAACCTTTGCATGTAGCAAATGGTAGTCTTTGACTTTCAAACTGTATAAAGTACTAAATTGAATAAGAGTTCTAAGGAAAGCAATCGAAAAAGCAATGACTACTGTCTTATGATGTGTTAATCGTTGGATCTGTCAAGAGATAAAAGTAATCTAATAGTAAATAAATGATAATAACTTTGCAGGAAAACAAACCAGAGATGTTAATTGTGTGAACACTGAAACTGAGCTGGTTGTAGACCATCATTTGTGTGACCTTGTACAGGAACCTCCTGTGAAACAAGTATGCTTTGGCAGAGAGTGCCCTGCTAGGTAAGTTAAGTTTACTGCCATTTCTGCAACCAATTACAGTAACAGCGTTTCTGCTTTGGTAGAAAGTATTGTACTATCAAGTTAAATAAAAAGAGACTATGTTGAAATGAGACAGGTAAAGTTTTAGATGTTACTTGTATAGCCTACTTGTACACATCTGTTTTGATAGTGAATGTTTTGCAAAGTATTTGAGAGCTAAAAAGTATGTGATATGTCAGAAAAGTAAAGTTGTTCTGGCTTTTAATAAAAACTGTTATTTAGAGTGCAATCTTTTTATAAATTGTTGGTAAACTTTAATACATGCTGTAGCCAGAGTTGAAAACAGGTGCAAAATCAGGCTAATTACAAAGTTTTTAATGAAAATATGTTCTTTAATTAATGTAGACAATAGACCATTTGCATGCATTTGGTGGAACCACAAGTTTTGGACTCAAACCTTCCCAGCATGTCGCATTTTGTGAATCAGCAGCTATGTTGTTCTCCATATGCTCGCGCAATTCCTTTATAAAACACTATACTTTTTGCTTCCGCTGCATACTAAGCCAAAATTAAAAAAAATCTTACTTTCATTAGTCTAAGAAATGCCTTTTTGTAATTTATACTCGTACATCTCTTATATAAACAGTTATTTATTAATATTTTGTTATTACTTTGACTAATTTTCACTGCTTAATGCAATTCTGCATTCAGGTTTTAAAAACCAAGGAATTCAACTGAGGGATTGAAAAGGTACGACGGTGGTGTACGCAAGTGTATGCAAATAGTCTGTTATGTTAAGGACTCGATATCAGGAGTTGACTTCTTGTAACATTTTGTTCCTTGTTCATTTCAGATGGCATGTTGATCCGTGGGAGACATGTTCGAAAACTTGTGGTGGAGGATTTAAGTATCGTCTTGTATATTGTGAACAAGTATCTGATGGTAAAACATCAATTATACCAGATGAAGCTTGTATACAGAGTGCAGGGCCTAGACCTGAATTTGTGAAAAAATGCAATGAAGATATTAATTGTCCCAAATGGCTGACAGGGCCATGGATGGCTGTAAGTAATATAATATGGCAGTTTCAGTATGTTTTGTGCATGGTATCTGGTAGGAATTTCGCAGTCCCTCAAGAAACTAGGATAGTGTAAGAGAGCAGCTTCAATTCTTGCTGTGTTTAAAAAATTATATTGCTAGTCATTCTAGGCATAATACGGTGGTCGACACTTTTGATTGTTCAGTTCTAGCAGTATCAAACTGCATGTACACTTGAAATTGAAGAAATACTGTTACGTAGTTTTTAAAAGAACACTTGTTCCCTTAAATATTTTAATGTTAAATTTAATGTTTTAAATCAAATTTATGAGGTGCAAGTACATGTAAGTTTTCAGATTTCTAGATTCACTTACTTAAAATGGTTTGCATTTTGTTTTGTCAACTGTCTCAGCTATATGTGTTTTCTAATGTTCATTTTTTTCGCTTTGTACAGTGTAGTGCCCCGTGTGGACCTGGAGAGCAGAACAGACGGGTTGTGTGCCAAGCGCAGCATGATATCCCTAATGCTATTGGAAATATTTTACCCGACTCCTGGTGTAAAGAAGGACCGAAGCCCAGCTATACTCAGCCCTGTAATCAAGGACCATGCTCTGGTATGGAGTGGATGATTACAGACTGGTCGGAGGTAATGTTAAGATATTTTTCTGCACCATCAATGTATGAACATGGGGCATTTAGAAACATAAACCTCTTGTCAGTTCCAGTTATTAGAGTTGCTGCTAAAAGGCATGATGTTGTTAGTATAATGTCTCTTGAGATTGTTCTTGCCTATTAATTTTTATTGAACTTTAATTCCAAATAAACCTTACTTATAGTGCTCTGGTGTTTGTGGTTCTGGTGTGACATCGCGACGTGTTGCTTGTACCGATCAATCCGGAGAGATTTATGATGATGATCACTGTGACCGCGACAGAAAACCAAAATCAACAGATTCTTGCGAATTGGAAGTACAATGTAAAGCACAGTGGCATCTTTCTCAATGGTCTCGTGTTAGTATTCTTATAACATACTTTTGTACATTGTACTTCTTTGAATTGATGACAAAAATTCACCTAACAAGTCTTTTAAATACAACAGTAAGCATCTGCTTACTCTTTTGGCATTGATGCAAAAAATATTTTAAAACCTCTAATAACCAAGGTATAAAGTCCCTTATCTTTTGTTAATGTTTTAACTGAAAATACTTTGTCTTGGTGAGAATTTAGAGCATACTGTTGAAGTAAACTTATTTTAAACAAGGTCTTTTCGTTTATTAAAGTGTTCAAAAAGTTGTGGTAAAGGAGTTCAAACACGCTATATATACTGTGCTATATTTGACACTGTAACCAAATCTCTGACACAAGTACCTGAAGAAGAATGTGATGTCAAGGCCAGAGAAGAATTTGAAGTG
The DNA here is from genome assembly GCA_028565635.1 of Phoronis ovalis. Classification (NCBI taxonomy): domain Eukaryota; kingdom Metazoa; phylum Phoronida; family Phoronidae; genus Phoronis; species Phoronis ovalis. The sequence goes on along the minus strand of JAOXYB010020070.1, from coordinate 25,184 downwards.
CAGAAAGAATGCCAACGCATTGGTTGCGATCATTCAGTATGGTTCTTTGGTCCATGGAACAAGGTAAGTAAAGTCGCTAAAACTATTCATAAGAACAGATCATTGAATCACCCATGATAAATCAAAGAATTCTGGCTCAAAAATCAAAGTTTTAAAAATCTGATACACGATTTTGTGGATATGTTTGTAAAGTTAAGTTGTGCAAAGTTGCAGATGTGTACGAGTGGACTTTTTTTATTTATTTTTGAAAACAAAAAATTATTAGTTATCAGGTCATATTATAATGATTTCTTAAGTTTAGAAAATTATCTTTTTTTTAAATGTATACTTTTATATCTTCATATTAAAACATTGGTAGAAATATAACCAATGTATCTCGAGACCTAAGCATTCTTTGTGAGATCATAAAGCTAATTCTTTTTACAGTGTTCGGTATCATGTGGTGGTGGAGTGAGAACGAGGCATGTGTTGTGTTTCTCGTCTGGTCAAAATAAAGTAGTACGACCGGGACTTTGTGATGGTACTCTGAGACCAGATAGCCGTGACTCGTGTAACTCAGAACCTTGTGATGAAGGTAAATATTCCTTTAAATGAATTTATCAGAATAATACTGTTGAACAATAAACAATTTGCCAGTGCATTATTTTAATAACTGCAGCTTTCTAGTTTACAGTGATCTTTCTCTAATACTTATTCAATTACATGTACGTGTTGTAAACTGTGCTGAGTTTGTTCTGTTTTGTTGCAGACAACTTGCTTCCTGTTGTTGGTTGTGGTAGTACATTTCACGGTTGCTGCCCAGATAGCTTTACCGCTGCCTCAGGACCCAACAACAGTGGCTGTCCACCTAAAGACCGTGTACCAACAGGAAGCTGTGCTACATCAACATATGGCTGCTGCCTGGACGGTAAAACTGCTGCTGAAGGACCTTTTAATGCTGGATGTCCCAAGTTCACATGCAAGGCTAGTAGTAATAAAAATGTAAAAAACTATAAATTTGGCCCACTGCTAAAGCTATTAAGATATGCAGCTTTGGTGCAGCCTTTCACTGTATAGTGTTTGTGTATAAACAAAGGGTACTTTTACGTAAAGAAATAGCAATTTTAAGTTCTGCAGCCGATATTAATTGAATTGCTCAAGAAAATAGAAATTTTGGAAATAAGAATTATTGAACCAAAAGGTAAATAATAGTAATTGGAGTTTCAGTTGTGACATGTATTTTTGAATATTTTTGTTCTAGTAGCATTATTTGTTGATTGTTGAGCTTCAAAGAATATTTGTTTTTTTTGAAAATTAAAATTAGGTGAAGGTTTATTTCCTGGTGGTAAAATATTCCAAGGGGCTGTTTTTGAAAGAAGGCTTATATTTCAATAAATGTTAAATTTATAAGGTTTCTATAGGGAACCCTTCAATTTTGTTTTAGTAATATAAATTTCGGACTTATTTGAGCTTTACAGTATCTCGTTACGTATTTAGGTCTTGGCGTACAGTTTTGGCAGCGTGTTTCGATGATTGTCATTGTGACCTTGTTATTACAGTAGTATCTCCTTATAATGATATAATTGTATGTAACTTAAATATAAGTTTTAAATAATTTTCATGGTCCCTTCAGGACACTCACTTTGGGTGTTGTCCAGATGGTCGGACCCCTAGACTGAGTGAAGAGGATGATGGATGTCCACAAACTCTAACATGTGAAGACACGGTATTTGGCTGCTGCGATGATAGAGTTGCCTTTGCTGGAGGTCCAGATAAAGAGGGTTGCCCCAACATTGAAGCGAAGGTCATTGAAACTGAAGGATCCAAGTGTGAAAATTCCGGCAATTGTGAAGAATTTGTGACTTGTAAAGATTCCGAGTATGGTTGTTGTTTAGATGGTGTTACTGCTTCTGAAGGTAAACGGGAGAAATCTTTATTTGAAGTCATTAAATAGTGTCTTGTGTTGTGTAGTAGGAATGTTTTTACCTGTGGCAGCATATAATTTTTTAGCATGGCAACTGGATAGTATGCCTGAAAAGTAATGTCCATGTCAATTGCTGTTTTATGAATGCTTGTAGTCTCTCTTCTCTGCACTTTCACCTCTTGTCATTTGTGGGGGTCAATTTGTTCACTGGTTTGGTAATTAACAAGTTCAGAACTCTATCCCGGCTTGTTTTCATATGTGAAATTTCCTTGCATCTTATCAGTTCCCATGACTCACCCCTTTATGGTAAGTGGCCCACTTCAATGTAGAGTAAAATTTAAAGAAACTCTACAACACATTGGCTGTAGCCACATTAGAATCGGCAATAAGCTCACAGAAATTTGGTTTTATTTGGTTGTTATGTAGTGTATTTAGTCATTGTCTGCAATTGCCAATAAAACGTATTCATTGTCAACAATAGAGGATTGGTACCATGTCCTTATTATAAAGTTACAATCTTCCAGGTCCAGGTTTTGCCAGTTGTCCTGATGAATCATCTGGTCAAATCTGTGAAGAAAGCCAATATGGCTGCTGCTCTGATGGTGTTACTGGTGCTACTGGACCTAATAAAGAAGGTAAATATTCCTGAAAATACATAGCGTACAGTCATCATTCATCCATTAAAATAGTGCTAAATAAATATTCAAACTGTCTTCGATAAAGCTGCATTGCTTAAGATAACATGTAAAGCATTCTATCCTTTTAATTAAATCGCAAGGATTCTGCAGTATATTTGTCTTCATGATATAATAATGAAAGGTGGAGATGTTCCTTAAAGTCAATTTGTATTGCAGGTTGCAATGAAATTGTGGATAAAATAGTAGTTGAAAGCACAACAGCAGCCACTTCTACTGTTACAACTGATACTCCTGGTAAGAACTTGCTACCTGTAGTTTAATTGTCTCAGAACGATACTTTCTCTGAATCTTTACTTGTGATTTCTTTGACTGATAGTACTGAGACTACATCTTTATTAGAAATGTTATGCCATCTTTTGTTAAACTACAACTGCACCTGTTACCAATTCTGTACCTCTTTGAAATAACATGTAATATACTTTATTTTTTGATGCTGTTATTGGTTTTAGTAGTGCAGCTTTTTATTAGTTTCACTAGCAAAGCTTTTTATGTTGCCATGATTTGAATTTTGTTAATACTACAATGACTAACGCTGCCACAGGACTGATTTTAACCTAGTTCTGAGAAACCTTGCAGAAATACTTGTTGAGACTGAAACTTTAGCACAATCCATAATGAGCATACCAATTCTTGTTTGTACGTCCCTTGGCAATACTAGCATAAATTTTAAAAAAACCTTGGTTGTGTTGTCCATGAGTGAATAATTATTTTCCATAAAATTTAGTATTTAAACAATGCTTTACTTTTCCAGCAAATGTAACACAGATGGTTAATAATGAAACTTCAACAGAAGCCTCTGTCACCGTCACTAACTATACTGTTGGGTTTAATGTTACTGATAAATTACCCACTGATAACTATACTGTTATGTCTAATACTACTGATATCTTACCTACTGAAAACTTTACAGTAGCATCCAATGTTACTAATGTCTTACCAGCTAATATTACTATTTCATTCAGTACTACTGATGTTTTACCTGGCGATAACTATACCCTTACATTCAATGTCACCGAAGTACCTCCCACTCATAACTATACTGTTATTTCCAATGTTACTGATATGATGCCTAGTGATAACTATACTGTTACCTTCTCTGTCACTGATGTCCCTCCCAACGATAACTATACTGTTATTTCCAATGTTACTGATATGATGCCTAGTGATAACTATACTGTTGCCTTCTCTGTCACTGATGTCCCTCCCAACGATAACTATACTGTTATTTCCAATGTTACTGCTGATATTTTACCCAGTGAGAACTATACTCTTGCATACAGCTATACTGTTGCAACCTCTTCCCCATCCACTGAAGCCAAATATACCTTTGAAAATTATACCACACCTGTCCTTGTATCTAACACTAACCTCACTGATGTGACAAATACCACTGCTACACCAAGTGTTACTGTTTCACCATATGAGAACATCACGGCTGGTATGTTGAGCTTTGTTTTGCATTGTGTGTATATTGTTTTGCAGTGTAACTTGTAATTGTATGTATAATTAACTGTTTTGTGGGATGTTATTTTGCTTAAGCTGTGTTCACATTGTTCATTGTTTCTTTGCTAAAGTAAGCTTTTAATGTAATTTTAACTTTTCTGGGAAATGAAATATTAACATATATTCAACTGTTTTTATTAAAAACTTAAGTAATATTAACAGTAGATTTAACATTAATCTTCTAACATGCATGCTTGACTACTAATATTGTACATTTTAGCAGTTCCAACGAATTGTTCTGAGACAGAGTTTGGGTGCTGTCCTGATGACAAAACACCAAGTCAGGGTCCTGAACAAGAAGGTTGTGAAGACTATGTCGTAGATGAAGGCTGTGTAACATCATTATGGGGATGCTGCCCAGGATTAGAGCTACCTGCAAAAGGTCCAGGATTGGAAGGATGCCCTATTGGTGAAGTTTTCTGTGAAGAATCTGAATATGGCTGCTGTATGGATGGTATATCTATTGCTTTAGGTCCTAACTTAGAAGGTTGTGATTTTGCAGGTTGTTCTGCAACACCCTTTGGTTGCTGTGGTGATAATGTTACTGCAGCATTTGGACCAAATGGAGACGGTTGCTGCGAGGCCAGTACATTTGGTTGTTGTAGCGATAACATCACCGAGGCAAATGGGCCAGGGTTACAAGGCTGTCCAGACATAAAAATTGGTGAGAGTTGTGAAATGTCTGAGTTTGGTTGCTGTCCTGATACAAATCAGGCAGCTGCTGGGCCAGATGGGGAGGATTGTCCTGTTGCTCTTGGAGATTGTTACTCAACAGAGTTTGGTTGCTGTCCTGATGCAGTGAATGCTGCTACAAGCTTTGATGATGAAGGGTGTCCACCTGTTTTTTGCGAAGATACCACCTATGGCTGTTGTGAAGATAACATAACCACTGCTACTGGGCCAGACTTTGAAGGATGCTCTATTATAATTATTGGAGAAGCTTGTGAGAGTACAGAATATGGTTGCTGTCCAGATAGTAACATCACTGCTGAAGGTCCCAATGGTGAAAGATGCCCCGTTGTTGAGATAAACTGTGAAGACTCTCCTTTTGGCTGTTGTAAAGATGGCGTAAATGCTGCAACTGGTCCAGATTTTATTGGTTGTCCTCAGATTATTCCAGACACCTGCGAAAATTCAAAATTTGGCTGCTGTCCAGATAAAAATACTGCAGCCATTGGGCCAAAATTTGAAGGTTGCGACATTTTTGTCAGAGGTTGTTTAGATACTGAATTTGGGTGTTGTGCTGATGGGATCACAGCAGCTGAAGGACCTCGTGGTCTAGGATGTCCTACAATTACTGTCATTGACTTTGGTTGTTTAGTGTCACAGTACGGTTGTTGTGAAGATGGTCAAACAGCAGCACTAGGTCCGAACTATGAAGGGTGTACAGATACAGGCACAGGGAAACCTGTTGATGTCGCCACAAAATGTGACAAAAGTGAATTTGGATGCTGTCCGGATGGAATTACTGAAGCACAAGGACTACGTTTTGAAGGTATATAATCTATTAGATGTACAATTTGTTGCATGATATAAAATTAAGTGTTTGTGACTGTCTGTTACCAGTATATTTACTTTATAAAAGAACTTTTTGTCTGAAAAATGGCAGGTTTCAAATTTTGTATCTGCTGCTTAACAGGTACATTTTCAATTTGAACATATACATGTACATATATCACAATCATTTTTATTTATATTGACTATCCAACAAATGTTATGAACATTGAAATTTTCAGGTTGTGTAGGTGCCACTGCCCCAACAGTTAGTGAGTGTGTGAATACAGATTTTGGGTGTTGCCCTGATGATTTAACTGCAGCATCTGGACCAAACCTTGCTGGGTGCCCTGGTGTCACTCGCAAAGGAGGTAAGAAAAAAAGTTACAGAGCAACTGCTGTTATAGTTAGTCTCTTGTAAGATTTGCTTGTGTAGATGTGTGAGCTTGAATTTTCAGTTAGATTCAGTTTGTTATGAAGCGTAATATTCCCGATTAAATTGTAAAATACACTTTATTTAGAATTATCCTTATGATGATGGTAGTATGCCTTGTGTATGTAAACATTTCTTTGTCGATTTGGTTGGTTCATGTTTAAAAGCTACATCCATTAATTACATTCTTCTTGATGCTCACTTATATCTTTATTTCATGCACCAAATTATATCCTACACTAGGTGTCTTCGCTTGGCAGATCCACAGTATCCTGCTACAAGATCAACAATCCTGTCACTGTTTTGTGTGTTATTCCTATGCTTTTGGACGATCAGTTAAATTAAATTTCAGATTATTTTTGTAGGAATTGTCATGTTGAATCTACTAATTGAAACATTTTCAGAAAACTGTATTATTAATATAATAACTGACTCCAACTTATGGCATGCTCTTCTTTGCTTGTTGACTTAGTTTTATATGCATATTGTTCATGTCTCTGTACTAAATAATGTAGTTTAATTTTTTAGTGCTATGTTGTTTGTTGTTCATCTGGGAAACCAGTGCAACATCATGTAATGTTGCTCAATGTGTTGCAATGGAGAGTCAAAAGTGTGGAAACACTTCAAATATTGTAATGACTGTGTAAATTGTAAAGTGCAAAGAAAATAATAGTTTTCTAATAATATTCTCCAGGGGCAGATCCAAAATGTTGTTAAAGGATCTTGAAGTTTGATCATACATTAAGGTTAATTTAAGAAGCTACTCAAACGTTTAACTGATACTTTGATCTGTAGAACTATGGGGATAGCATGTATTGCACTTTATTTAGATTCATATTAAAAAACTGAAATATCAGTTGTAATTAAGCTGTATTTAGTTAAAATATTTTTATATAATACGAACTGTATGTAGGAACTAACTTGTGATGTCACCATATCTCCCATAAAGTCACCTTACTTAGTTTATGTCATGTTTAGAATTGCTTTCTTAACTAAATTGGACACATGGTGCCATTACCTTGTAGGTTGCTTATTTTCTTGTTCACTGGTGTCTTAACTGACGTTTAATTTGTGTTACTAGAGTTTTGTAGTCTACCGTCTAAACCTGGAAACTGCACCAACTGGATTATAAAATGGTTCTACAATTCATCTCATGGATCATGCCGTCGATTTTGGTTTGGAGGCTGTAATGGAAATGAGAATCGATTTGACAGCAAAGAAGAATGTAATGCAACATGTTTGCAACCTGAAGGCATTGGTAGGTTCAGGAATTATTTGTTCATTCGTACCTGCCAACTCTCAATCCTCCACTTTCTTGTATGTAATGTCTTGTACGTATACATTTTGAACTAAAATTAATTTGATTGAAATACTATTGTCTCGTGGTTCTAGGATATAGAAATGTGGCACCTACATATACTCATGTATTGAATTTAGTATTCTGAACTGGGGTATACATGATTAAATATAATTGCTAAGCATTACTTTTATTCAAAAATCCCATATTTTGTTTTCAAATACCTCTGTGTATCATTTTGACTTTTTCGAATTCGTTTTTTCTTAACAAAATTTGAAAAATAGTTTCAGGAGTGAAAACCTTGCTTATATACATTTTTACCATTTTATATGGTGGTACTTGACAGTTTGCAACCATTCCAAGTCCTATGCAACAAATTGTGGTAACTTTCAGTAGATGTTAACAGCAAGGACTGCTTTCTACCAACTTTTTTTTTGTACGAGTAAAAAAAACATCCTGCTTAATTTTCCAATCACTGTATATTTCTTTTAAAAATTATGCTTTATATTCTGTATCTAACCTACAGATTTGTGCTTCCTGCCTCGTTCAGTTGGTCGTTGTAAGGCTGGTGTTTCTAGTTGGTGGTACAATGCTGACTCCGAGCAGTGTGAAAAATTTACTTATGGAGGTTGTGGTGGCAATGCCAACAGATTTGGAAATAAGGAGGCCTGTGAAAACAGATGTGTTGTACCACAGCAGATTGGTAAGTTTCTGTTACAGTAGAAATATTCTGCTGTTTACCTTTGTTAGTGTTTTCCATGTACTGTTGTAGCTCATATATCAGAATAAATGTAAGGTTATTTAATGTTTTACTGAACTTTGTTTTGTGGTATGATTTCTAAACTGGTAAATGTTCCTGCTGTCCACTGGAGGTCATGATAATGTAGTTACACAGTGTGCTTGGTATTTCAGAGTTACACAGTGTGCTTGGTATTTCAGCAGAAAATTATATTTTACGAAAACTTACAAAAACAATTTTCAATGTTAAGTAAAAAAATATTAGATTTTGTTTTATGTATTGTTTGTTTTTTTATTCAATTTTGAATAGATATTAAATTGTTTGAAAAAATAAACGACTTGTTATGGTGGATTAATACTTATTTTTATAAATAAATAAATCAATCAGTATAGTAAAGCAAAGTCAAAAGATACTTTAGTATGTTTTATTTAAGGACTTTAGGTACAAAGAACCTGTTATTTGACTATAACTTTCTTTGTTAATTTTTATAACCAAAATGAAGAGGTAGACATGTAAAAGTAAACATTTTTGCAAAGGTTATACTTTAATGTTGATGAATCCAAAGGAAAAAAATTTGGAAAATAATTCTCATGATTTTAGGTAAAAATTGTGTTTTCAAATTTTAATTTAAATCTACAAAGCTATATCTCAAATGTTTAAAATTTTGCTTCTTTTAAAAGTTAGCATTTTACTGATTTTGATCTGGCTCTTAAATTAAAAAAAAATTAGAACTTTGAACAAAACATAATTTTAAAAATGCAAAGTTTCAAGTTTAAAGATGCAGGGTTTTTTTACTTATATTTTTTGAAAATTAACATTCGAAAAACTCAACTTTGACCCGAAAATGGCCTTAGTAGATTATATGACCAAATTCAAACTATTTAACCTCATGATTTGTAATGATTTTTACTTTTTAAATATGTATACTTTTATATGTCTATATCTTCATTTTAATTACTAAAACATATGTTGAAATGCAAACTGAAAATACAGGGTGACCATAAATAAGTATACCAAGTTTAAAATTGTACAAGTTTCAGTTTTTAAAAGACCTTTTTCAAGCTTGTCACAAATATAGGTTACTGCTGAATAGAACTTTTATGGCATTGCTAGAATTGCTAGTTTTTTAGAGGTTTTTGTTAAACAATTTTGTAATGTTATACATTAATATCAGCTCTATTTCACTCATACTACATATATTCTAAAATTAATATTTTTCAGTGATTTAATTTATTCTTGAGAAATGAATTTTTTTAATCCTATATGAAATTCTTGTAATAACCAAACATAATAATCCAAGAAGCCTGCCATCATGATCCCTCTTAGAATTATAGTATTTGCAGTACATAGCCTGTATTTGAATTAAACTTTTTAAACTTACATTTTTTAAAATGACATATGAATTGAGAGTAACTTTATTAAAGTAAAGTTAATAAAGAAAAAAGTTAGTAAATAAAAAATGCTTTTCACTGACTTTTTTAATATTACCTAGCATGTCCACAGGCTAATAAGGAAGGACTAATTTTATAAGGATTTAATATATTGATAGTTGACAATTTTGATAATTTTACTCATATTTCAATAAATTTATCATTATTAGTATAAATGAAAATAGACATATATAAATAAAATTTTAGTATCAAACTGTCAGCATTTAAATATGACTAAATATAAGTCACACAGTTGAAAAAAGTATAATTTATCATCACTTTAGGCAATTTGAGTAAAAAAAAATGTTCAATGATCAATACAAACTTCATTATTCAGACTAAGTCCAGTTTAAATATCACCAATCACCAAAAATGTACATCTAGCTTCATAACCTTAAAGTCAAAACTACGTTTTATTTAAAACCATAATAAATGAAATTTTACTCTCAATTTAAACCTTTAAAACATGTGCTGTATATTTTTAATAATTGTAAAAATTTAAAATTTCATTTATTTTATATTTGATGAGGGAAATAAAACTATAAAACTAAGTTGGATATATCCATGAAGTCGATAAGTTTAATATCGCAAAAAAAATATAGTTATGATTCTCTAGATATCTCACTTTCTAATAACTTAATGAAGTTCTTTAAGTTACTTTGATTTAAACATGTATTATTTATGGTAACAGTGTGTATTGCTACTCAAGGTATGAAAGAATAAGGATGTCATATTATTATATTTTTGAATATTTATATGACTGGCTTTACAAGCATAATGTTCTACATGGACAAACTTGACCATATATTTTTGGTACAATTCTGTTGAACAATGGTGTTGTGCTGGGAATTGTTTATTTCGTGGTTATTTCCAGCTTCCTTTTAGAGGTAGATAAACAGTACTATAATAGGTCTTGAAGTTCCTCTCAAACAGACAGACAATTATTGTTTAATCTGTACAAAAAGTTCAGTATTGCTCAACCATGTGTGGGTCATAGTAAAAAAGTACAAAAGATGTGTTCATACAGTTAAAAGTATAAATACAAAGCATGGCTTATCTAGCTGAAAGGATGTGTTGTGTTTGTCTGGGGTTACTCTTACTTAAATCATGTGTGGGCCAAATGATTTTATACAATTTAGAATAAATATAACATTAAACCATATGGTTTATCAAGCTTAAAGGTTTTTGTTGTGTCAGTCTGGGTTTACATATGGTTTTTGCTACCAAAACTAAACATTTGAGAAGTGTTGTGTTCTGTCACTGTGGGATAGTGTGGCAGTGCTGACCTGATAGATTTTTATAATAAAACATTTGGTCTAAGTAGCAGTTGCACCAGTAAGCACCTGCTGGTGGTTTAGGCTGACATCCTGTTGTTAATTGAATCTTACAGAAAGTTATTTTCTGTACAAATTTACCTAGGGTGTTGAATTAGATGATTAAGTTTTTGTGCAAATTTGTCAAGTTTCTAGAAGTGGTGTTATTTCACTGTGGAACATCTAAGGATTTACTTTGATATTATTCATTCATTTTAATACCAGCATTCAACTATTGTCCTGGTGTAAAAAAATGGGAATATCATCTTTGAAAGTTAAAAGCCTGACTTGGCTAATGATCGTAATTTTGTTACAAATGGATTATACCTGTGGATTTTGGTGGATATCAGATGATGAAACTACAACAATTGTGACAACATCTATTGCCAGTACAGAAAGTACAACTTTGCCCACTACTGTTTCTAGTACAGTAGCTGTTACCAGTGTTATAAAACCAGTACGAGCCAGGCGCACTACAACTGAAGCAGCATTTTTGCCTACTAAACCTGTTTCTTCTGTAGATGTATGTAGTTTACCAAAAATTGAGGGACCGTGCCGTGGAAATTTCAAACGATTCTATTATGATCAAAACAGCGGAAAGTGTAAACCATTTATATATGGTGGATGCAAAGGAAATAGGAATCAGTTTGAAAAAGAAACAGAATGTGTTAGCAAATGTGTGAAAGCAGATGCTAAAGGTGAAGTATCTTGTTTAAATACTATTTCCATGAATTTCATGAGTATTTAAATGTCCTGTTAATGTCAAAGATGATAAAAAAGGGACAACCCTTACACGTCAGAGCTGCAAGAATGCTAATGTTTATTAATTAGATCAAAGTTAATAGTTGGTCAAAATCCAAATCATGACTTTCTGTAAATTGTTTAGATGTGTCATTCAGGCACGAAAAAGTTTTAAAGGTCTCAAGTTAAGGTGTGCATGGTCTTCTACATCAAATATAACCAGTCAAGTACTTGCACTGTGTGATCCATCAGAGGCAATGAACCAGGACACTGTGGTACAAGTGTTATCCCAGTGCAGGAATTTGGAAAATGCAAATATAATATTTTTTTCATAAATAATTTTTAAGCATTTTATTGCAATTTGCATGATTTTCTTGCATGATATTATTTTAGCTACTTGCCTTCAACCTAAGTTTGAAGGTCCTTGCCATGGACGTTTAGAAAAATGGTATTTCAATGAAAAGACTGCTCAATGTGAACAGTTTTATTATGGCGGTTGTCGTGGAAATGATAATCGGTTTGATAGCAAGGCAATATGTGAGAGCCGGTGTGGAATTGTTAGGGCAAGCTTAGAAGGTAAGTATAACGTAACCAATATTCTCTACAAAGCAATATATCCTCAGTCAAGGGCAATTCATGCCATCCAAAGCATTTTTAATTAATAATTATCAAAATTTGAAACAGCTTAGTGTTTACAAGAAATGCCCTAAACATGGATATGATTTTGTAGAGCATATTGGGTTTACCCTTACATTCCAAGTACGTTACGACTAACCAGTAAAACTTGGGACAGAAGGATCTGGTTTTTTGACCTCTTACTAATTTCACCTTTCTGTTGCTTGCAGGGTGTTGCTGCTTAAAGGTCTGTTTTCCAGTGAATTATTGTTGACACCCATAATGATTGCTTTCTCATACAGTTCACTATATCACCTATTGCACTGTGCACTTATTATGTATGTGGGAAAGCAATCATTAAATGTACACATGTTTAGTTATAAAAAATCACAAAATTAAAACTAATCTTAGCACTGTGTACAGTTTGTAGTGGGTGCTGAAAACAATTTCCTGTGAACACAGATAAGGATATTTTGGATGCTGCTAACCTGGAATACCCTGGTCTACTAACCACCAGTTATTTTTGAGGAGTGATAGGTTTTTTGCTGACTTTCCGTTATGTTTCAGATGTGTGCTCTCTGACAAAAGATTCTGGCCCATGCTTTGGGTACATCCAGCGATGGTTTCACAATGAAGAGACAGGTTTCTGTGAACAGTTTGTTTTTGGAGGTTGTGAAGGAAATGGAAATAATTTTGAGCGAGAGGCAGACTGTCAAGCAAGATGTAATGCAAAACCCAGGGATAGTAAAGGTTGGTATAGTGATAGTGTCCACCAAGTTAAACCAGTAAAAAATTATCTTGTTTATTTAAATTCCAGGAGATAGATAATGTCATGGTGGAAACAGAATTTATGCTTGCAAATGTCAGGGTCACACATGCTGGTAATAAGTTATTTTATGATGATATTTGTTCATGATAAATAAATTAGTTAATCTCCCACTTTTAATTATGTCTTATTTATTGAAAATTGGCAGGTTTGGATTAATTTACTAACATTAGACCTGTCAACTAGTGGTTTCTGCTGTTGACCCATAGCATGTGTTGTAATGTAATGGTAAAGTTCAATAAGTTGAGTGATAGTGTGTGCAATAAACTTTAAAAGAAACACATTGTAGGTAGCACTAGCTGTAACCATGCAAAACATGTCTAAATACCAAGTGCATTTTATGTGAGAGCTCAATCTTATTATATAATTAAAAATTAATAAATAATAAATCTAGCCAGATTTTGTAAGTGTGAACAATTGCACTATAAATTAATTGTTACTATTTAAATCTAATGATAGGCATAATAATAATGTAAACATTTTTTTTTAGCCGTGTGCACTGTTCGTCCTGTTACTGGTCCATGTACAGCAGATCTAACTCGGTACTATTTTGATGCCAGTGATGGTTTGTGCAAACAGTTCAGATATGGAGGATGTGAAGGCAATGGCAACCGCTTTGAAACGATAGAAGAATGTGAAAAAGTCTGCGGACCAAACAGAGAAGGTGTTGTACTTATTACACATAGCGTTGTACTGTACTGTTATTTAATTACCAGTACTGCTTTGGTTTAGATGAAGGGAAAGGCATGTAGATACTGTGGATTTAAATCTGTTTGGCTGGGGACCCATTGTTTCTAAGTGCAATTAGTTTTATATATGCACCCATTTCTTGACTGGTGAAGGGATTGACCCTTTTAAACATTAATTAGATATTATGGTTATTGGCTAACTATAAAAAAGTGTCTGAATGCCTTTTCTTGCCCTAACATGTTTAATATAAGGAAGTATATTGTGAGGTTACTTTTTATGGACCAGTGTTTTCAGATACTTATTCAATTTTTGCTAGATTATTATTATTTTAGATAAAATTAGTGTGCAAATTAACTCATTCTGACTACTTTTGTTATCTTTTAGTTTAAAAATAGAAATTCTGTTTTCCTTTGATGTAGATATACTGAATGAACAGTGTGAAAACTTTCGAGAAGTAACTTGTAAATGAGTACATGTGTTGAAAATTTCTTTAGTCAGTTTCATTGTAAAATTACCTGTCTTAATATTTATTTCTATATTTTTCTTTTGTATGTGTCTGATCTTGTATCTCATTATAAATGCTTGGATCAACTCATGATCTGTTTTCTCTTTGCCTTTTCTGTTTCTTTTCTCTCTTATTTCAGTGTACTGTACATCTCTTTGGCTGAGAAATGATTATTCCATGCCTTTTATTCTCAGTGACTTTTTTCCAGTTTTGCCAATGAATTGCCAACTATGTTTGTTCTATTATCTTGTCTATGTACTTAAATCCTAACTGCTGCTTGGTCTGATTTCTTTAACTCTAACTCTATAGCATGCCCTACTACTGCTATTAAACCATCAGCATATTAACGCTTTCACACATGGCTAATCACGATAGTAAAAACCTGATGGTGAAATGCACCAGCTTTGTTATAAAAGTCAAATTTGCAATCAATTTCCGGAAGAAGAATGAATACTAACACTAAAATGTATGAATAATAGCCATGTGCAATATCGTTGCTTATGCTTTTTGCTTTGCCTCAGTAGTCATAATTTCTTTTCATATAACATAGAAGATGCATGCAGCATGGCTAAAGACGCTGGTCCGTGTGAAGCACGTATGCTTCGCTGGTATTATGACACTCGGGCAGCTACTTGTGCTGCTTTCTATTATGGTGGCTGTAAGGGGAATGTGAATAACTTTGTTAGTGAGGGTGATTGTATACAGCAGTGTATATCAGCACCACCAACCACAGCGACACCTGGTGGTAATACAACAGGTAATTAAATATAATATATTCTAGTACATTTAATTGTATATTGGAAAAATGTATCTTGCTTTAAAGAACCGTTCGCTCATTTATTTTGAATTTCTTACATTTGCAATTTGTGATAATTTTACTGTGGCATGCATGCTCTTTTGTTAAAACCTGTTTTCAATTAGAAATCAGTATTGTTTTTTTCTCTTAAATTTTCATAGAGGGGACAGATTTTATGCTGGATTTGTATTGTTAAGAAATATATATATCAATAGTACAATAGTTAACCTTTGCCTATCCCTTATTTATTCCACCCTTTGCTAAAGCGCTTTTGGCAGATAATATCAGAGAACAAAAGCTTAGAATATTATAAGGCCTTAATGTAAATGTAAATAACTAAAAGAGCAGATACTTAAAAAATACTAACTACCTAAAGCGTTAAGTAGAAATGTACTGCAGAACCAGTTATTGCTGGCTGCTATTTATATCATGTATTTAGCAATCCATAGCCGCTTCTTGTCCATGGAAAACCAAAATCTTCTGCAGTATATTCTTTAATTAACAATTAACCAAAAAAATGTGTGTGAATACCCAACAGCAATTTCAAATCAGTTTAATTTTAGTCACCTACAAGGCTTCCTCTTATTGTGGGGAAAACAACGTTCTTGTAGTGAATTTGTTACTTTTAATGCCATATGTCACCATTTGTGGTATTACCAATGTAAAACGCTGTCATGATTTAACTCTTTCTTTTTGTTTTTTAGTTGTTTTTGTAGATTCTAATAAGTGTGCACTGCCTCGTGATGTGGGACCTTGTCATGCTCGTCTGCAACGATACTACTTTGATGCCCTGGATAACAGTTGTAAAGAGTTTCTGTATGGAGGATGCCAAGGAAACGAGAATCGATTTGAAACAATTGCAGAGTGTGAATCATCTTGTAAAAAATCTGGAGAAACAACTGTCAATGAACATGTCAAAGATGAAGGTATGCGACGTGATGTACATTGGTTCTGTGTTACCAGTGAACAAAAAATGTAGTACTATTCTGTAATTTCACATATTAATACTGGACAATTGATACAAACTGTTGCAATTCATTTGCAGATGTGTGTACTCTACCTGCTGAAACTGGTCGATGTTTTGCTTATTTTCCGAGTTGGTATCATGATGCCAAGGAGGGCGTGTGTAAGGAGTTTGTGTATGGAGGCTGTGAAGGCAATGGAAACCGTTTCTTATCTCAATCAGATTGTGAAAAGAAATGCCCACCAGGCCGTAAGTTTATAATCATAGTGCTTCAATAATGTTTTTGCAGTCTTTTTGTCATTTGTTTACATATTCATGAGTCTAGCTGATGTATTAGTTTCGTAAATAAAGTTATTATTTATAGTGTTAGGAATTTGTTAGGTTAGATTGATAATTTAAAGAAAGGACCTCCAGTTTTCTGCCCCCACAAGAATGTGACATGGTGTCAGACATCAAAAGCTTTAACCACCACAGTCACGTTTCATGAACTTCCAGGTCCTCGGGTTAAAGATGTTTGTGTTTTACCCACCGATGCTGGTCCTTGTTTTGCTGCCTTTCCCAGTTGGTATTTTGATCATAACTATGGTGTATGCAAACAGTTTATTTATGGTGGCTGTTTAGGGAATGACAATAGATTCACAACACAGGGAGAATGCGAACAACAGTGTCCACCTACAGGTAACTTTAGCAGTTTTATTTTTTTATATTTTGCTTTGTATGAATTTACACCTGAACGTGAGATGTGATAGAACTTGCGCAGTAAAATTATTAATTTGTGTATAAACTTGGCTTCGTAGTCAAATTTTGATTTTTTAAATTGCAGTGAACACTGAAAATGCTCAAATAACAAGATTGGCTCAACAAAACTTTGAAAATTCATTTTATCTTATAAATTAACAATTAAAGTAAAATTTACAAATGGGATACATATTGATGTGTAAAGATTATTTGTGCAAAGTTTCATGAGGGTTTTTATTCTTCTATTCTTGTGAATTTTGCATTTCAAAATAGCAGCTGTAACTTGACCTACTCGGAGAAAGTAAATTAGATACGTGTATCTATAAAGTTTTGAGATGAATACTTTCAAAATGTAAATATACACGTTTGTGTACTTTTGAGAATAATCTGCATCAAATGATACTTGCCACCATAAATTGTGTATAAGAGGCTCTTTATTGTGCTTATTAAGTATATGATTTACTTGTGTTTTAATAGCTACAGATGTTCCAGCAACAGAGGAACCTCAGATAGGTACTGATGTTTTTCTTTATTTATGGATTAACATTTTATTGCAATGATACTTGTAAATTAGTAAAAGAGTACTTTAATTCCTTTTGCAGTTGTGCTTAAAATCCACCTACGGTAATTTAAGGTTGTTGTGAACTTTGTAGAATGTATTTATTGTTATGCAAGGGAGATGCATTGTGTTGTTTTTATCTGTTAAATTCAAAAGAGAGATTTAACAAAAACTGTACTGATATTTTTAGAATTGAACAGAGTTCACCATTTAATGGTATTCATGAGTCTATATATATATACATGTATACTGAGTAATATGATAAAGCTAAGATGTGCTTACTAATGAGCAATTTCCATAATAATGTATGTTATTCGTATTATGTTTATTTCAGACATATGTACATTACCATACGATATTGGCCCTTGCCGTTCTAGTTTACCTATGTGGTACTACGATTACTCTGGCAAACAGTGTAAATTGTTTAATTACGGTGGTTGCCAAGGTAACAGGAACAGATTTGAGACTAGACAGCTATGTGAGGGTGCTTGTGGTAGTTCAGGACCTGGTAAGTTTCATATTATTTTAAAGTACTTTCTTGTATATTCGATAGAATATTTGCATGCACTATCTGCCATGGATAAACGAGTCCTACTGAAAAAGTCCCATAATTGTCAGCATTAATAAATGTATCACATTATAAGTAATTTGAATTTGGTCATGTAACCTGATAAAAAGCAGTATCGGGAGATGGAAAAGGAGTTTAAAAATTTAGTCAAAAAACTACAACCTTGAAAAACTCCGCCTGCAAATTTAAAACTTTGCACAAACTAGTTTTATGTAGATGTCTACAAAACCATCTGAGTGAGCTTTTGACATGTAACTGTCCCATAAAATCTACAATATAATGACCTTTAAACTTTGAAAAATCATAGATTTGAAAAAAGCACAGTTTTGCAAATCTGTAAAGCTGAATTTTGCAGTCTCAAATTTGCAGGTGAAGGGGTTTTTGCTGTTAACATTTTTTGAAAAATTAAAATTTGGAAATCACAAATCATATTGGGGCTGTTCCGCTTTCAATTGTACGGAGGGGGCGGACGGCAGTTGAATAGAAATATTATGGGTGGTGGGTATCGTACTTAAATACATATTATAGGTGGTGGGGTGGGAAAATAAATCCATTTGACGGGTGTTGGCATAAAGTTCAGGTCATCTTAAATTATATATATTGGTGATCTTATTTTTTACCCCACGATTATTTTGTGCTCTTAATAAATGAAAAGGATTGTTATCTAAACTATTTTAAAACTCAAATCACTCGGAGAATATACAGAGATAGTTGCTGAAAGTCCTGGCATCATATCCCCATGTTGTTGGAAAATATGAAATGACGTCATTAATGGGCATGTGCAGACAGTCCATATCCTGCTTGTGGTGTACATGTGTTTCGGTATAAAGTGAGGCTTTATTATTACATTTGAAGTTGATTTAAACTGCATTGATAATCTCCGAGTTAAAATGGAATGCCTTACCGACTTTTGGACGTATTGCCATCGATCGACAAGGTTTTGAATGAATATAACTGAGAGATTAGGTAGAAATACTCCCGTGTTTTCGACGGTCTGGTCGAATCTTGCAGGTTTGTCTAACTGCTATTGACATTGTGACACTTTCTATATATTTAATAATACAGAGTTTACCGAGACCATTATCTTTCGTCATTGTCAATTGTTGGCTAAGTTTTATAGCAATCGCAGATTTTTGATCAGTAGAATAAAATTTAAGTTGATATATTAACGGAAATTCTCCACACACAGCAACGATCTCATGTGGGTGGGGGGGGATAGCACTTGGGAAATTAAAAAAAAATTCTGGGTAGTGGGGGTCCATTTTAATTTTAAATTCTAGGTGGTGGGTACCAGAATAAAATTCATATTCTGGGTGGTGGTTCTGAAAAAAAAGTATCTTCTGCATGATTAAAGTTTTGTTTTTTAAGTAGTAATTTTTATTTCCTTTTCCAGGCTTTTATTTTGATCCATCACAGCTTGTTGGTTTTGTAAGTTATAATTTGATTTATGTTTATGTTGGTTATTTTTAGCTTGTTTAATTTCAGTAGACTCCTTATTTTGCACAGTACGCTACAAACACGTGGAAAGCTGTTAGCTATTGCACTAATGTATTATTTTTCTATATATGCCAAGGACTGTATGCATGCATCTCTTTGGAATAACTCAGCCTGGAGTCGGAGACAGCAAGATTCATTTTCTTTTCAGCAATATGCAACTTGCCTGGTGATTCTGGCTACTGTGAAGACCACAGCACGGTTTATTACTTCAATGTCAAAGCCGGCAAATGCAAAAAGTTTATATATGGTGGTTGTGGTGGTAATTATAACAAATTTTTAACCATTGAGCAGTGTGTAGCCTTCTGTGGAGGTCCACTGGAGAGACCACCACTAGAGCCGCCCACTAGACCACCCATTATATCAACCAGATTTTCCAAAAACATTTCTGATTCAGTAGTTATTGTTACAGTTGTGCCAACTAAAGAACCAGAAAAGGAGACTCAGTCACCCATCACTACAGATGGTAAAGGTAATTGATCTCATTGAGAACCATTCTAATCTCATCTGGCAAAATAAAAAAGAACTGTCATGTCATGCATGACTTGTATCATGAACTAGGTTTCATTTACTCTGAAGGAAGCTGTAAACTGCTGCTGTAGAGTTTTGTGGACTATAACATAAAGATTATGCTAGTACGAAGTCCTGCATAGGTGGTTTCCCCCTACATTCCAAATACCACATCCCCAGAGTGTAAAACGGATATTTAATTAATTACAATTCATTTTTATGTTGTTTTCTAACATTTCTCTGACCATGCTGAATTTATAAGTTGGACCACCGTGCATGACAACTATAAGCACAATGAAATGTGGGACCCTGAGTAGCATTTTTTAAATAAAATGTGTTATTATTTACTAAGTGATATTTTATCAATTATTCATCATGAGTGCTACTATTTCTTTCTTTTAGATACATCATCCTGTTTCCTCATTAAGGATAGTGGTCCCTGCCGTCAGTACAAACCAATCTGGTATTATGATAGTGCATCTCAAATGTGTCGGAGATTCCGGTATGGAGGCTGTGGAGGAAATGGTAATACCTTTGTTCTGCTTTAATTTTGGGCTGTTTCATTAAAAATGACTTATGTATGACCCTTATATTGTTAGCTTCCCCATTGATATGCGTATGTACAATGTATAACCCCTGCTCCATATTAAATTAATGGGCTAGAAATTCAAATTGTTCATAACTCCGCCATGGTGATGGAATCTATCCTTAACTATTATTAATACTTTCAGGTATTTCCCCGGTGATAATTTTTTATTAACAACCAATCCATTGTGAATGTAAAGTTATATTCTTAACAGAATGATGTGGAAAATATAAAAAGAAGAAAGGACACTTTTAACTACCTACCTTTCTTCCTGATGTGTCATGGACAAAGAAAAATAATGAAATAATTTCTGTGAATACAGTAACTTAATATATGAAGCATTGGAAGTTTGCGTATATGTTTTTCTGTGACAAATAAACATTTTTTTTTGTAGACAATCGATTTGAAAATCGTCGATTATGTGAAGAGTTGTGTCGAGGAGCTGTAAAACCTTTGTCTACAGTTGCTCCACCAACAGAGCCTGCAACAAGTCAACCAACTACCAAAGCAACTACACCCAGTACCAGATTACCAGCAACTACTCTGCCGTATGATGCATTAGGTAGGATATGGGCTGTTTATAAATCTCTAAATTTAGCAACATGTGAAATGATCATATCCTTTCCATGTCGCACTGGGATTGATAAATGCATTATGAAGCAGCTCTGTTATTGTGTTACAGAGATGGCATCCTCTAAGCATGTGTTAAAGAGGTTGCATTCTCTAGAGTACATACAGTGCATTGGGTGTACATGTGATGACACTGAAGACAGTCTTACTGATTTGGGGGTACTTCATTACTCGCTGCATTATTCCCATGCATGGAATATTTGAAGCCTACATATATGTGATGTACAGTTTCAGCTGCTATTGCATGAACATGAATTATTATTAATATTATATCCGCAATTACAGAGTTTGATCTGTGTCTGGAACCTGCCAATCGTGGACCATGCAAAGCAAAATTGAAGCGTTGGTATTATAATTTTGCTAACAGACAATGTCAACCTTTCCGGTATGGTGGATGTGAAGGAAATGCCAACAGATTTGATTCAGAGGAAGAATGCCTCTCGGTCTGTGTACAAAGACAGACTAGGTTTAGACTTACTGGTGCTGTACCCTCTGCAGTTGAAGAGATACAAGGTGAGGTCTGCATACTAAAAGCATACTATACATAGTGTGCCTGCAACTGTTGTTTATTATCTATTTAATGCCTGTTAATGCTAAATTTAAATTGAGGTTGATATTATAATTCCTTTTTATTGCTTCTTTACCTTAATGAAAAAGCAAGTCAATTTCTAATTAAGGTTTGTATTTACTGTTATTTTAAAATTGCTCAAGATGTATATCATTCTATATAGCAAATTACAAATATATTGTGCATGTACAGTAAATTGAGGATTCAAAATGTATTGTGAAACTGTTATTTTTTAACAGTAACTTTCTATAGCTGCATAATCTATATAATTATGTAAAAGATGCATGTTGGAAAGTTTATTTATCAAGCAAAAATTGTTGAAAATAATTCTCATATTATTGTGATGTACGTGTATAGCATGCCTATTTGGATAACATATCTTTTTAATTTTGGGTCATGTTCTGTATTGTACTCACTTCCATTAAAAGAATTCTGTTGCAGATATATGTCATCTCCCTGATAAATATGGTTCATGTGGTGGCTACTATGAATATTACTTCTATGATCGCCAAGATGGACTATGCAAAGAATTTGTTTATGGAGGTTGTCTTGGTAATGGAAATAATTTCGCAACAGAGGAGTCGTGTGGAAGACACTGCAAACCTAGAGCACCCGAAGGTCAGTTAATTTTTAATATTGTCCGTCATTTTTACAGAGTTAAGGTTAAAATCACTGTTTTTATTTAAAGATCAACATTTTATGATCACTGTTCAGAATGTGTTTTGGATATTAAAAATGTCTGTCCACTTCAAAATCTTGGACAATGAAATACTATCTAATGTGCAGATTGAAATAAAAACGGATAATTAATAGATATACTGTGATTATAGAAAGCATGTAACTGCCTTAATTATTTATTCAGCACTCATGCAAAGGTTTATTCATGAGCTCTAAACTTCTTTGTTGACTAAGTGTGCATTTCATTTGCACAAAACTAGAAAGTTTAACTTAACAAAGCTGGTATGGTCATTCCTATTTTACTGAATTGGTGATGCTGTGAAATGAATTTGTTACATGTTATAACTTGAATTTTAACAATATTCCAGAGGCCTGTTTGTTGCGCAAGGCAGAAGGTAACTGTAAAGGTTCCATATCCAGATGGTACTTTGATCCTCAAGAACGAGCTTGTATGCCATTTGACTACACTGGTTGCCATGGCAATGCAAATCGATTTGTTACCGTTGAAGAGTGCAAACACGTGTGTATTCATGAAGATAGTCACACGCTGGATATTGATTTACCTGAGGTGGAATACATTGCAATCACACCGAAACCTCGTACATCAACCACTGAGGGACCAGGTAGAAATTTTAAATTTTGAGTTGGGATAGTGTTAATTTTTATGAAGGTGATAATCTGTCATGTTATATTATGTTCTTGATGGATATAAAAACTTAATATGAATTTAATGAAGGTTAAACATGTTCCTCAAGATTAGATGATAAAAATGTTTTAAAAAAATAAAATATAACTTTTGCATGCCATTTAGAATTCGTCATCTTTTCTGCTGAAAAAACGTTTCTTTATAGAGAGCACATTTTATCTATAACTGTCTGTGCAGTATTCATAGGTCTGTTGTAAAATGTAGTTTCTACAGTTGTAGCAAATGTTACTATAGAGTAATCGATGGAAAATGTTACTATAGAGCTGTTCTCTGATAAGCATAGTGCTAGTGTGACACATTTTTAGTAATCTGAGTGATTTTTTTTTTTCAAATATCTTGATTGCATTTAGTTTCTGATAATATTCTTTTGCATGTTGCATGTTTGTAGCTGAGATAGTATGCTCACAGCCAGTAGAAATCGGTTCATGTAGTAATTGGGTACGTGCCTACTTCTACGATCCTTATGTTGGAGGTTGTAAACCATTTAATTACGGTGGATGCGACGGAAATGACAATAATTTTGCTACACTACCCGAGTGTGAGAACAAATGTCTGAATGCCAAAGTAACGACAACTTCCAAGCCTACCACTACACTTAGCACAACAACCGGTGAGTGTATAGAAATCTGACATGCTGATATGTAGTAGTGTTGAGAATAATAATAATAATCTTTACTTACACCCTTGTATGCTGTGAATACCTAGATAGATGTTCTATGTTTTTGTTCAGCAATTTCTGCAAGTAAAAGTACAAAAGCAGCATGTTTTTTCATTCAGTTTCATCTGTGCAGTATTAAAACAATTGGTATTGTCAAATTAACTTAAAAAATGAAATGGATGCAGGAGATTGGTTGAACAAAAGAGAGCAAGAAAAAAATGGTGGCTGAATAATTTGAATGTTCAAACTAATAGAAGTAACCATTGTAACTGGACATTCTATTTTTTATATTCATTGTTCATGATTATATTGGGTAATCAAAGCTTTGCAGATTTGTGTGGCAGTTATTATACTACTACCAACAATCGTTTAGGAATCTGCTCATTCTGAGCATACACCAGAGCTCTCCCAATTATGTAATAATTACAAAAAGACAAATATATGTGTGTGTGTGTGTGTGTGTGAGTGTGTGTGTAATATACTACATTGTGATGTCTAACTTTTCTAACTCAGGTCACAGGATAAAAGCTATACATGATTCACCAATATTCAAATCATTATTTTGTACATCAAATGAACCATAGAAAAGAAGTTCATGTATCAAATTACTGAAAATCAGAATTTTGTCTGCGAATATCTGCTACTATCAGTAAATAACTTATCTTCTATTATCATTACCTAATTTCAGAATTGCCTTGGTGTCAGCAACCATGGGATTATGGTTCATGCGGTAACTGGTCACTTGTATATTTTTATGATATCGACCTTCTCAGTTGTGAAAGGGCATACTATGGGGGCTGTGGTGGGAATGATAATCGCTTTGAAACACTTGAAGAGTGTCAGAATGCTTGTGTACCAACAACTTTACCACCTCCTACTACCCCATCAACTACGACTAAAGAACTCGCTACACCACCAACAACAACTGAGCCAACAACGATATCTACTACTACCAAAGGTATGGGAATACTCCGCTTCTAGTTATTTTAATGAACTCCTAGTACCTTCGTTATTTCTAATAGGTGATGCCAATTTGCATTTGGCACTTACTATACAGTGTGCTGATGTTTATAACATAAGATACATTTCTGTATTTAATTAATTACTGTAGGTTTTCCAAGTTATGCTCTCCCCGCATATATACATGGTTTGTGATGCTGTAAAATAACATCAGAAATATCGCCTGTTACGGTACATTGAGACGGGAAATGGGGGTGTAGTGACAACAGCTCAAAGGAAATAAAATTGCCTTTTCGTGAATCACAATAATAAACTTCTGCAATCAACTTCTGCAATCGCAGGTGATGAAAATAATACGACCCTTTCCCACCTCAACAATAATAATACGACTCTTTCCCACCTCAACAATAATAATACGACTCTTTCCCACCTCAACAATAATAATAGGACCCTTTCCCACCTCAACAATAATAACTATTCATAAGCAGGTTTGTTGTACACAAGATAATTGTACCCCCAGCAGTAGGCTGGAGGTACTTTGGATTTACCCTGTAACCGCCGCGTCAAATTCACTGTTATCGA
>JAOXYB010020059.1:0-17667 GCA_028565635.1 Phoronis ovalis | reverse complement strand
TATTCCAAAGAATATGGCCAAGCAGAATTCACAAAAAAAGAAAATATCAATATTCTTTGCAAGTTACAGTATGTTAATGGTTCTCACCATGTTAAGTTCTACTGTTTAGTCTACAAATTCTCTATATTTTAAAGATTATGTAGTATCCAACACCTTGTCAATATTCAAAGATGTTAAGGTCAGGGCAAAATCTGGGGGTACTCAAGTTGTTTTTTGTTGGGAATATGAGGCCCAGTTGAAAATTTTGGATTTGGATTGTATTTTGCTTGTTGTTTTTTTGGATTGCTACCATAAAAAAATTGAAAAATTTGGATTGCTACACACTGCTTACAGTGAATTTAGATTACTACCAGGATTGTATCCATAAATAGGTTTTGGAATTTTGGTTTTTATCAAACAGTTTAGTAAAAGGGATTGCGCTACTCAAATATTTGAAAATTTTGGATTGCTATACCCATATATTTAAAAATATTTGGATTGGGTAAGCTACCACAAGCTAAAATTTTGGCAATAAGTTGGGTGGCATATCCCCTATAAATTCAAAGAAATCACGAGTCATGCAGCTAGAGATTAGTGTTTTTTGCGATGTCACTTGCAAGTATTCCTTACAGAATGGAGTATAAACCCCTACACTTTTTGCTAGAAATTCAGCTCTTTCAGAGCCAGGTGCTTTTCTCATTAAATCTATACATTACCTAAACATTTATATCAAGTATCACAACTTATGTAACACTGGCCAGCATATCAAACTAGATAGCCTTTTTGCAAAGGCAGGGTTGCTTCCTTGGCTTTTGTTAAGATTACTTGACCCTAAATGACCTTTCAACATCCTTTAACTTCTTAGCAAATATTAGAAATTCATTGCTTTATGACTCTATGACCACAAAATGACCCTCTTGACCTACTGATGACCTCTAAATGCATAAAAAGCTGGTTTTCGAAAATGTTATGCCATTTGAACTTTTGACCTGTAGATGAACTTTCGGCCTCACAATCAATTCTCCAAACTCTAACTGTCATATGACAAATTACAAGCCTGTTGAACTACTCATTACGACTTGCATCACGTTTCCTCCATAAAATTAATTGAAAAGATGCTTAAAAATAAATTTCACCTTTTAATACCTAAATGTTCTTAAAGGTCATCAAAACAACCTAATGCCATCATTTTGAAATATTTCGAGCAATTTTAGAAATTTGACGAAATAACCTTTGACCTCGAGGTCAGCAATGGTAAATATATAATTGTAACCATCTTTGAGGTATAGCTTAAGAGAAAATAGAAATATCAATAAATTAATTGAAAACATGCCAAAAAAAAAAATCAAAATGCTCTCAAAGGTCATCAAAATTAGTTCGTCACTTGATACCATCATTTTTGAACATTTTGAGCAATTTTGACCTTTAACCTCAAGGTCAATAATGGCCTACCTCAGGGATGCCACACATCAAGTACCAATTTCGTAGCTGTAACCGTCTTCGAGTTTTACCTTGCTGCAAATTGGAAGAAAAAGAAGGAAATCGTACAAAACCAATAAGCTTGCTCCCTTATAGGAGCAACCCAAATAATCTGCATGATTAACATTTTGATACATAATTTATATCAATCATAAGTTTGAATAAGATATTAGATCCCTACTGGCAACAAGAGAAAAACAAATAGAAAGATCAAGGCTTATAATTCCTTCTATGCAATCAGTTTTGTGTGATAAATTCTTCTAAGATTCTTAGTAAAATATTCAACTTTTAAACATTATAACACTAGCTCATTTTAATAAATATCAGGCCTACCTAACCATGCTGTATGGACTCGATCTGTCAACCTTCATACGTGCACCTTTTTCCCGCACCGAAACTCCTGCTACTCAAACTGTCATTCCCGCGGACTCGCACAAGTTGCCAGGAACTCCAATAGAATTTCCGGAGACTCGAACAGAAGGTTGGAGTCTCTGGAATTGCTGGGAAAATGGTTCGAATAGTAGAAAATAGGTGCGCAAGTGCAGATTGATGGCAAGGAACTTGAACAGATCTCTGGAGACTCAAACAATTCCTAAGCAGTTGGCAATAAATAGTACATACAAGCAAAAATAGTATGTTTCTGTTCTTGCAACCTATCTTTGACTTTAGCATGTTTGGAAAAATCAGTTACAGAAAGTCTTAGTAATTTTTAATAATCAGATACGGTTAATGAGTTATACATAGCCTCCCAATCTAGTCAGCTGTTTTCGCTTCTGATATACTGTTAATCCCATAATAACAAGCATACATATTTTTTAAGCTAAAAAAATACAGAAACCCATGGGCTGGGTCCATGTGCAAATCAAACATTTCCAAATCAACTTGATTTATTGTAGAAGTGGAAATTCTAGCAATGAGTTTTTAGTTAAAAAATATCAAAGTATACCTTATAGATTATATACTCCCGGTAATGAAGTGATCCGACTTGGATTTTGTACAATATCAAATATGATTCGAGTTCATGGAAATATATTTGTCAGTTTCCATAACAGAGAATGTCCATAATTATGTAATATTGTCGATTCCTTAAAAATTGTTTGAGTCTATGGAAACCTGTTTGCGTTCCTGGCAACTTGCACCAGTCTGTGGAAATGATGGTTCGAGTGGCAGGAATTTCGGTGCAAAACCCGGAAAAAAGGTTCAAATAGGAAACATAAATGATTAGGCCTTCACACACCTGTCACCTGTAACTCTTGCTTGCAGAAAACTCACCGGAAACATTCTTATTAGTTACACCCTGTGCATACAATGTTTCACCTAGACTTAACTCATATAAGACTACCTGGACCTTACAAGCCCAACTGTTGTGACATTTTACCATATCAATGTGGGAGGTAGGAGGGCATTCACTGAATTCTTGAAACAAAGAAATATTTCCAAAAAAATTTACGAATTGTCAATACAGAGAATTAGGGATTAGGAAAAAACTTTAATTCCTAAAAATGAAATTTTTAAGGAGACAGCACAGCTTAGGAATGTCTTACATGATAGGACAATATAACTTGTCTGGTGCTCTTTTTATTTCACTAACAGCAATCAGGATAATACTTTGGACAATCATTTTACATTTTAAAGGTATGTAGTCATAAAATAAATACTGTTACTACTATAAAAACATCGGTGCGTTTTTGACGGTTTTAAATAACGTGTGACACGGACAGCTTACAAGATTCCATTTTAACACTGATAACACCTTAGACAGTGCGTAATTGCGCTAAACAATATAGATCCACAATTGATCAAAGTAACGTTCATTTTTACTAAATATTAGCTAGTAGCAGAAAAAAATTTCAAAAGTCATTTTACAAAATAATGATAAAATAGCAGTATTTACTTTTACATCAATAGATTAATTAATTTAAGAAAATTCTACATTCGCGATTTCTACATCTGTGATATTTTTTCTTGATCCGCAAAGTAAGACAGTGAATAATTAATTATCCTAATACAAAAGTAATATAACAGGTCTCCAACCAAGTTCACCATAAACAAGTACATTATCTTTAAAATCAAGATTTGTTTTAAAAAAGATAACTGTAAAGTGTTTATGTACTGAACTGACACAAATCCCCAAATATCTCAGTACAACCGTACGATAAAACACGCAGTACTAGAACCTCGGGCGGGGATACTACTTGACAAAGCATTTGCTGGGGGTATGAGGTCCCAGGTAAAAAACCCGTAAAACAATTGCTTTCCAAAAAATACCCCATAGTAATTTTGGTTTGCGAAAACCATATATCCCATGGTAAAAAACTCTTGGAAAGTGCACCCCATGGTAAAAAAATCCTGGAATGTACACCTCTTGGCAAACACTGCTATTTACATGCAACTAGTAAAAGAACTGCTATTAATATAGTATCTCCTCTGCCATTTTGCAAACTGGAAAACAATTATAGATAATTCGGAGAATGAAGTTTTCGAAAGAATTTGTATGTGGAAAGTTCCATCCTTGAAGGATTTTTTGCAGCAGAGATTTGAGCATTGCTGGGACCATTAAGGACCTGTTGGCTTCAAAAGTTATGGCTGCGATTTTTTTGAAAATTCCTTTTTAAATCTCATCTGTTGAAAGAACAAAAACTCTTGGAAAAACCTACAAGACACTGCCCACTTTTGAAAATAAAATTTTACCAGATCTTTTTGAATTGCTAACAGGATGGGGAAAATGAAGGGATTATACTATGGCCTCCAATACTGCTGAACAATGTCTCATATGTTAGCACATGTGCTGCCACAGAATAGATATGGTTGATTTAGCTCAAAACATACTGTTACATCAGTGGTTAGAAACATTGATTGGAGATTTTTAATAAATGAATTATAGTACATAAAACAGTTGCTAGACTAAACTGGTAAGCTCTCTGCCAATTTTGCCTACAAAAGCTGTTTATAATGCTTAAAGTTTGTATCATATGTGTATGTTTATGCTTTATATATGTTTCTAAAGCTAGGAGTGCCATATATTTTTCTCCTTTAAATTCAAAGCTAAGACTGCGAGATTATTTTGTCCTATACATTAAATTTTTAGACAAATCTTTTGAATGATTTACTCAAAACATGGAATGGCTTGATTCTGGTTGATTATATAAATGGGTCTTGTTTGTGTTTTAAAACAAAAATTGTTTATAGAGTCCATTATGGAGTGATTTTAGTACCTATGCAGTCAACACAGAATTTATACATTCATGCAGTGTTTTAATGTTTTCCTCATATTTTATGTTCATGTTCATATTATATAACATTTTTGTTGACTCTTTTTTAGCCTTGGACAGTTATGTAACCATGTGGCAACTATTCTGCTGAAGGTTGATTATAGCTAGAAATTTGGGCAGTGCAACGCTGCATACACATGAAGAGAATGACTGTGTAGAAAGGTCCAGGTTACACTACTGCATGGCCAAAGAGAATCCAGGAAATAGCATGGAAGAAACCTAGTACTGAAAAAAGTGGGGTATTTCTTGAATTTTTTTCAGTTGATATTGTTGATCATAAACTCGTCATGTGAACAGCTACTTCCACATGTGGAAATGGAGTGTACTTATCGAGAATTTTTTTACCATGAGGTATGGTTTTCTCGAATAAGTTTTTCCAGGGTATATTTTTTATCATGGGTTAAGGGTATTTTATGAGGGGCCTTACACCCCTACCAAGTTTTTTGAGAAGTATCCCCCTGAGAATGAGCCTTGTCAAAAACATTTTGTTTTTAATAAATCATGTCTGGAAATTACTGTGAATTGTCATTGATAATAATAATATCAATTAAAAGGGTATTTTGTAACAAAGGATAATAATCAACATTCCGGGGGGGTGGTCAATATGAAAGTGGGTACCCATGTTCCAACATGACTTTTCAAAAAACCCCTAACGAAGTGAAATTCTGCAAAAAATACACCCCTAAGGAAGTGATTTTTTTTTAAAATACACCCCTAAGGAAGTGGATCACGTGATACCTGAACCCTGACCTGACCAATCGTATGCCATGTTTTGAAAGGTCATTCTCAAAATAGCATCAATTCAGGAAGTAACTTTCATATGACGGGGAAAACACATTCTGGTAAACATATTAATTTTTCTTGACCGTATTTACACCCCTAACGAAGTGAAATTTTAATGATTACCCTAACAAAGTGAAACTTCCAAACAACACCCCTTAGGAAGTGTCACACCTCCAAAAAACCACCCCTTTTTGTGATTTTAGCCAAAAAAACAGACCCTAAGCACATAACGCGCGTTACGCGGCGGCGGTTCGAAAAACGTACCCTTTCACGCGAAATTTTGTTGGAACATGCGTACCCACTTTCATATTGACCACCCCCCCGGGAATCAACATGTCAACTAGTTTTATGGCTCACCCAATTTCTTTAGATGTTGTTTTCCTTGTACTGCTTGTTGTTCATTATACTGTCTTATTTCAGGCCACATTTCAAATTTTTCAACACAGTTCAAACACAAGGCCAATATATCCCAAGCAATTAACACTCAGTGGGACATTATGTCAGGAATTCGAACAGCCTCCTGAAATGTCAAAAAATTTGGATTTTAATAAAATAAATAATATTTACCATCCCAAGTCTTCTATTATAAACAAACTCTACATTATGATGTTTTATTTTAAACTACAAAAAGTTAATAAAGTAAAACAAAGAAGGTAATATAATGCTGATGCTAATATAGTACACAATCTTAAAGGTACTCATTCTATTTTGAACCCGTCTATGTCTATACAAAAATAAATTCCCATTTTGTTTAGTTATAAATTGCAAGAATTACTTTCTTTAAATATAAACTGATTTTCCCAAATGTTCAAATCATTACTCGAAGCTGAAATCATTGGAAAAGTCCCTAGCATTATAACCTATTTTTGGTCGAAAAATGGACTGTTGAAATTCGTACAACCTGATTGGCTAACTCGAGAACTAGTCATGACATGAATTATCTACCAGCCGTACCAGGTACACTAATACAGAGATTTTCTGCATTGACTGGAGAAACAATAAAGCATTCATTATACAAATACTATAAACAATCAAATACTGGTGGTTACAAATTCTATGTTAACTAGACCGGCATTCAGCGAGTTGTAAACAACTCCCAGAGTGTACCCCAACCAAGAATGTTGCAAGTTGGAGAGATTGGCCCTAGTGAAGTTTACAGCTGGTGAGAAGTAGATGCTTATTGAAAACAAGGACAACAAAAGCAGTTATTATAAAATTCTTTTAATTGCTTGTTATTCACTATTTTAGACTGATCAAACTCGGTCCCTTTCTGCTCATACTGTGAAATAGTATAAAGCTAGAACTTAATGTAAACAAATATTAATACAAAGATAATATGCAGTCTGAACATGATCTGGAGC
The DNA here is from genome assembly GCA_028565635.1 of Phoronis ovalis. Classification (NCBI taxonomy): domain Eukaryota; kingdom Metazoa; phylum Phoronida; family Phoronidae; genus Phoronis; species Phoronis ovalis. The sequence continues at coordinate 10,793 of JAOXYB010020059.1, read as the reverse complement.
TGATTAGCTATCTTATATTTGAATTATTGGCCTGTGTTAGGTAACTCCCAGTGGCTCATCCAGACAGGATATAATTGATGATGATGTATTTGATTATTTAATTGATAAATTATCCTATTTCAGGGAAAGAATGTAATTATCAGGTTATGCTGTTTGGTGACTTAAATGCTGGAACAGTGCTAAAACCAGATACTGTAGGCATAAACTCAGATCCCCATTTACTATAAATTCCAGTTGGGATGTTCGACTCAGAACAAAACATTGAAATTCCTCCTGGACACTAAAGATTATTTGAAATGCAATAAATTTGGTTATGAACTCATTGAGTTTAATGTACGTAAGACAGCTGGAGTAATCATAGAAAATGGTAGATTAGGCTCTGATAAAGAGATTGGTGAATATACCAGAATCAATCTAATGGCTGTAGTGTAGTGGATATATCTCATAAAGTCATTCAGCATAACACCTGTTACAGTATGTTCTCTGATCATTCTTGTATATCTGCTGTCTTAGCCTCTAGGTACTATAAACAAGACCCAATGCAAACTAGGAAGCGTAGTAAGAAAATGGTTATAGGTAAAATAATAGTATAGAATTCTAGTAAATATGAAGATTATGTCACAATGTTTCAAGTAATGGTATATAACAAGCCTTGAAGTCTTCGTTGCAGCCCCTCTTAGATAACGACATCCCATCTCAAAATATAGGCAGTGAAGGTATTCACTAATACAATACTATCAGTTGCTGAACCTCTGTTTACCAAACCAGTTTTTAGCTTCCCTGATCCCAAAATTCCCGACTTTAAGCTCAAAACAAGATACTGCAGGACGTAAACGTCAGCATTTCTTCTCATTGAATCGTGGAATTCGGCCTAATACCCAAATCAGTTGTGTATGCCACATAAATTAACAGCTTTAAAAATATTAAACCTAGACAAAATGTGGAAGGAATATATCTGCTCTCCGACCTAAAAGTTAATATGATTGATAATGTCTTTATTAATATTAATGTAATAATGATATATTATGTTTATACTAAAAGTAAAAATGAGTAAAATAGAAGAATTAAGTCAATATTGCAATAACAGTTTAAGTTTTCAACTTAATTATACAATTCAAGAGTATGTGTACGTATGAATCTTATCTAAATTCTTATCTCATCTTCAAACCAGGCATTCAAAATAAACAATCATGGTTATAACTCCCGCTATAATTGTATAAATACCCTGTATAAAAACTTGGCAAATTTCTTCGAAAAAGCACACATGAAATAACGCCATTTATCGTGTCTATAACTTGCCTACGAACATAGTATAAGAAAGTTGTAGCCTAAAGTAATATAATAGTTCATGTTAAAATTCTCCTGGATTTACTATTTCGTGCAAAAAATCGCCCCAGTAAGTACTGGTAATACGCGGAATAGAGTACATTTTTTAAATGTCCTTGTTGTTTCGAAATATAATTTTACTAAGACTAATGTCAGCAGACATGTACTTCCGGCAATGCAGCGAAACAAATACTCGGGATTATCAGCGTGTGAAGCATCACTTTTACGTATAGTAATGAAGAAGATAATTAATACAGGGAGGAATTAATTTTATCTCAGGATTTTATTTGGCGTACTCTACATTAAGCTTAAGCATATTTAATTATATAGATAACAAACTACTTTTTTTAGTGTTTTACTACCAGTAGATAATTAAGTTGCACCAGCATAGACATATTAAACTCACTCATATACTTATAGTTATAGTCATAAGAAAAGTCGCATTCAGTTCAACTGTTTGTCCCGGTTATTTGACTTCATAGACATTATATTTATAAAAACCTATAGGAAGACAATTATGCAGACTGAAGACAGTGCTGCAACTGATGTTAATATAGAGAAATATGATGCTATAGCAGCCTTTGTGTATCGATGTATTCAAACTTCATCAGATTAGAAACGTTGAATATGTAAATCTTCATTTTTTAGCATTTCTTTATACTATTATGCACTTCCATTCTCTGATCATATCCACTGTACCATGTCTGTTTTGTATTGTAAGAAGCATTCATGTAAATAATTGTTGTTTTTTAGCATTTCTTTGTATATGTAAAATATTGTCTGATTATATCTATTAAATGTCTGTTAATTTGTAATGTGTTTGCTAATAAAGTTCTAGCATAATCCAAATCTTTTTAATAGTAGTTAATGTTTATATAATTTCTGCTTGACAATGAAACTAAAATTGTTTTGGCATTGTAATGCTACTTACATTGTACTTCTGATATTGTCATTGACTATCACTAAAAAAACTGCTAATGGACGGAATTTTAACTTGAATAAAATGACTTCCAAGCATGACAAATATAGGAAATCTTATGTATCTAAGCCTTTATATGACAATATTGAATATTACTGCAAGGATAGGAATCATTTATCAAAGTGTTGTGCTGTTTATTTGCCTGAAAGATTTGACTGTCATCCAGAACCTTGCGTTACCAAAACAAAGTGTGAAGAGCGGGGATGTTGCTGGAATGAAACAAATTCAAATAAAAATGTCCCGAAGTGCTTTTATGCGAAGAACTACTTCACATACAATGTAACATACAGGGAAAAGACTGATTTTGGTGAAAGAATTGAGTTAAAAAGACAATTTCCTGGTTATTATGCTAATGACATTGATGTTTTAAGGATGGATATTATGTATGAAACGCATTCACGACTGCATTTCAAGGTAACTAATAACTTTAGGGCATTGTGTGTAAATCTAAGCCTATCAGAAAAAGTTTGTATGGTATTATGGAGACACGAAATATAATTTTATGAAATATCTCAAAATGTACTGGGAATAAAATTTAATATATTTGGTGTTCATTGCAAAAATTAGTTTACCTGTCCATTTAATTGTATGAATCGCATAGTGAAAAATATTAAAAAGTTTTTCATCAAAAATAAAATTTAACTCATGTTCTTTTAGATTTATGACCCATCAAAAAAAAGATGGGAAGTTCCTCTGAAAACACCAATTATAAGAAGAGCCGCAAATAACACAGATTATAGGGTGATAGTTAATAATCCATTTAGCCTTGAAGTTACTTCAACATCAAAATATCCTGATAATTTGTAAGTACAGTTATTTAATATGTGGTTTAGTCTTGCATAATCGCTAATTATATCCTTCCTGTGATTATGCAAGTACTGCCTGCACATAGACTGTAACACCCCGCTCTATGACCATCTCGATTCCCTGATTCATGTTTTATATATAACTATTTTATTATTATTAGAAAAACGCATTTTAAAATATTTGCTACATCATGTCGGAATAGTACTTAGTGAACTGTAAGTAATACATTACACTTGGCAGTCATTAAATTGCCAATAATGAATTAATATATTTCAGGCTTGACACTAGAGTTGGAGGCTTTATTTTTGCTGACCAGTTTATTCAGCTATCATATTCCTTGCCAAGCTCTTTTGTGTATGGTCTGGGTGAACATCGTGGGCACTTTCTGCTTAGTCACAACTGGACAAGAATTACCATGTGGAATAAAGACCAACGTCCTGTGGTATGTGCTAGTTGGCAGTATTTTTGAGCCAGAGTCTGGATATTTTTGGACTATTTTATATTAAAAGTAGTGGTCGAATACGAGCTACAAAGCAGAAATCTGCAGCTTGCAATGGAGAATTGACAGCTACGTATTAAAGAAGCCTTTCTAGTTTCAGGTTCCAAATTCTTTCGACCCGGGATTAATCAACATTCTAAGATCAAGATACAAAGAGGTGTATATATATTTCAGTGTATGTTTTAGTAATTAAAATGAAGAAAAAGACATCTTAAAGACAGTGTACATTTTCAAAAAGTATTAGAATATAAATACTGAGGTTAAATAATTTTATTGAGTCATTTGATCTTTTAAAGCCATTTTGGGAAAAAATGTGCTTTTCGTATTTTAATTTAAAAAAAATATTAGGTCAAAAAACCCTACATCTACAAACTTGAAACTTTGCATATTAGATGAGCTATACATATATATATCTACAAAACATGTCTCAGATTTTAAAACTGCTTTGTTCAAAAATTATAATTTTTTAAAATTAAAGGTCAAATCAAAATGAACAAAATTCTGACCTTGAAAATTGATAACTATTAAATAAAGCAAAATTTTAATTGAAAATGGTTATGTAGACCTATATACAAAGAGGTGCAAGGGTGTTTGACCTAATTTGTTTTGAAAATCAAATTTTGAAAAACATGATTTTTTCCCAAAATGACGCTTATCAGATCATGAGAATTATTTTCAAACTTTACCTTTGGATTCATTAACATTAAAGTATAACCTTTGTAGAAAATTATACTTTACATTGATTTTGAAAATTAATAAAGAAAGTTATAGACAAATAACTGTTTTTTTGTATCTTGAGTAAAATAGTAGTTTTTTAGTTTACTTCAAATTAATATAAATTTGGATAATATAGCTAAAACTAAATGCTAGACCATTATATAATTACATTTTATTTCATTATTTCTGAGAAGTATGAGGCAGTGTGTGGTTTATTGCATACAATTCTTACTTAATGTGGGTGTGCTATCACTGAGTAAAATCAAGAGCTTTAATAGCATATAGGTAAATTCAATATAACTGTATTAGGATATTTTTTCTTACCCACCACAACTTGTCTGTATAAATTTGATTAGAGAATTGTTTGTAGTTTATATACTTTTGCATCAACTTAGCTACTTGTTCTTGTTTTATTCTAGGAAAACACAAATCTGTATGGTTCTCACCCTTTCTATACATCTGTTTTTCGAAAAAAAGATGGAACATTACAATGTCATGGTGTATTGTTATTAAACAGTAATGCAATGGAGATAATGCTTCAACCAGGAATACAGGATCAAAGACCTTCCATAACATGGCGGACAACTGGTGGCATTTTGGATTTCTATGTCTTTACTGGACCAGACTACACTTCAGTCATTCAACAGTATACAGAAGTTATAGGACGATCGTTTATGCCTCCTTATTGGAGCCTGGGATATCATCTTTGTCGTTGGGGATTCAAAACAGCAAATGACACCTATAGGATTGTTGAAAGAAATTCTGTTGCTGGCGTCCCTTTGGAAGTGCAATGGAATGATATAGATTATGCATATGAACGCAAGGATTTTACATATGACAAAGGAAATTTTGGTGATTTACCAGACTTAGTACATAAAATTCATGAAAGAGACATGCATTATGTTATGATATTTGATGTTGGTATCAGCAACAATGACTCAAGTTACGCTGCATATGTAGATGGCATAGCGTTAGATGTATTTATCAGACACAATAATGGAACACTTTTAGTTGGTAAAGTCTGGCCAGGTACAACAGTATTTCCAGATTTCACTCATCCTAATGCTCAAGCATATTGGACAAAACAAGTAAGAAGATTTCATGATGTAGCTTCTTTTGATGGAATGTGGATTGATATGAACGAAGTTTCAAACTTTGTGACTGGGTCAATACATGGTTGTCCAAAAAACTCCAGTCTTGAAAATCCTACTTATACGCCTATTGGCATTCATGGTGGATCGCTTAGCTTTTATACAATATGTGCTAGTGCCAAACAGTACTGGTCTTCTCACTACAATGTACACAACATGTACGGTTTAACTGAAGCAAATGCATCATATCATGCTTTGAAGGAAGTTACCCAGAAACGACCATTTGTCATAACCAGATCCACTTTTGTAGGGGTTGGACAATGGGCTGGACATTGGACTGGTGATAATTTTGGCGATTTTTATAATTTACGAATGTCCATCCCAGCAATACTTAATATGAATATGTTTGGTGTATCAACAGTTGGTGCAGATATATGCGGCTTTCACAACAATACTAATGACGAATTATGTGCCCGATGGCATCAGCTTGCTGCTTTTTATCCATTCATGCGCAACCACAATGACCAACATAACAGGGATCAAGATCCTGCTGCCTTTCCACTGTGGGTTACAAAAACAATATCTCATGCAATAAGTCTCCGATATTGTTTATTACCATACCTGTACACGTTATTTTTTAAAACTCATGTTTTTGGAGAACCTGTTGTACGACCATTGATGGAATGGTTACAAAACATAAACGTAAGCCAGGAGTATTTAGCAATAGAGAAGCAATTTTTATTTGGACCCGCAATGTTGGTGGCACCAGTCGTGGAAAAATCTAATGAACATATTGCTAATGCATCTGGAGAATATTATATTAACAACTATAAAGCTTTTTTTCCTGCTGTGGGATTATGGTATCAATATGGATGTCCATGCAGCAATCAGTTAAGGGATATAATTAACAGCACTCGACGGAGCTATGAATGGTTCAACTTGTCATCAATTTTGTCAACAAACTTGAAATATGAACCTAAGATAAATATTTATCAAAGACCAGGATTTATAGTACCAAGTTTTTATAAAGGTGCAAAAACAACTACAGAAAATCGCTTACAGCCATTTACCCTTACTGCAGTATTGGATCCAGATGGGCAAGCAAGTGGCGACCTCTACTGGGATGATGGAGAGTCACTGAACACTTATGAAGAGAAAATGTATAACTTAATATCATTTAGTATTAAAAGTAATGTGTTTATATCAACTGTTAATCATTTTGGATATGAAGCTGTTAGTATGAATTTAACTGATGTTCGAATATTTGGAATATATTATAAACCCACTGGAGTATTAATCAACAGTAAGGCATGCAGTTCATGGACATACAACTGTCAACAAGTAGGTATTTTGTAACACAAATTATATATTGTAATAAATGATTTTAAAAAGTGTTTATGATGCGATTTGTGTTCAGGATAATAGACAGTTTGTTGATATGCTATGAATGAGGATAATAATGACCATTCACACAAAAGCAAATTAATGAATCAAACTTTCCATCACATAAGAAGACATCTCAATAACATTTCACATAAATTTAAACTAAGAAATAATCGGTAATTTTCTTTTGTAGAAAGAGCTTCTGGTGAAGACAGAAAACTTTGATTTGAAACTGATTCGTCCTATAACTATAATATGGAAGTAAGGTGGTAAATGTTAAAAAGCAAAGTACGAGAATAATATCATTGTTAACTCAACAATACTTGTAAAATGTTAAAAAATGAAAATATGAGAATAAAAAAAATATCATTAGTTAACTAAACATTAACATGTGCCAAAAGAACAGTTGACGGTTAAAGAAGGAATGTTTGAATACAAGTAATGAATGTTCATCTTTCGATTCATGAAATGACATGTAATATATATAATCCAAATTAAATCTTACTTTTCTATTGACAAAGCTTGCAGTCCTATCTCAAGACTTGTGACCTCTTCCTGCCAATTCATAAAACTGATGAATGTGTCGACATAAGAAGATGAGCTTTCTTCAGCGAGTTTCCTCAAGATATGTGCATGATTTGCAAATCTTAAAATTTAGGTGTCAATTTGTTTCATCTTAAACGTCAATGTTGCCCAGGGGGAGTCAATATGAAAGTGGGTATGCATGTTCCTACAAAATTTCGCCTGAAAGGATTTGTTTTTCGAACCGCCGACGCGCGTTATGCTCTTAGGGTTTGTTTTTTTGGCTAAAAGGGGTGGTTTTTTTAGATGTGACACTTCATTGGGGTGTTTTTCCCAAAAGTCACTTCCTTGGGGGGTATTTTCTCAAAAAACTCAATTCCTTGGGGGTGTATTTTGCAGAATTTCACTTCATTGGAGGCTTTTTTGAAAAGCCATGTTGGAATATGGGTACCTACTTTCACATTGACTGCCCTCCCCGGCCACTGTTGACATCACTGTGATGTTCTCTACAGTTTTAGCAACAGTTTGTTGGTATCCTTTTACCATTTTTGTTCTAGTTTATATGTAAGTTAGGATGTATAAAACATTCCATGAACCTGGCAACCTTTTTTTGCTTAGAAAGGTATCACTCGAGTGGTATTACTCCAGTTAATGTTCATACTGGTAAAATAAGTGAAATTGAGGTTTTACACTTAAAATTGATGAAAGGTGGATGTTGTTGATTTGTTTGAACTGTAATTATCCATTTCATTATTAAGCAAAAGTCTATGCTCATGTATTGATTTTGGCACATCTCAATTCTATTTCTAATTCTCTAATCTCGACTTGCAAGATGAAGGTGAGACTACCTGGTGTGATCAACGCATGATATTTTTTCAATTGCATTGGTATAAAACTATACATAATCAGAGTACAAAATATTTGAACGTGACAGCTTTTACACATCCTAAATGTTAACAGTAGTCTGAAATGTAATGGTTATCTATTTACTGTATTGGGGGCTGTAATAAATAAAAAAACAGAAACACCCAATAAGCATAATTTTTTCAGGGTTTATATATATAGCACATCAACATATTCTTTACATGTTTCATGCTTAGATAAACCATTTGTTGGTTTGGCTTGGAAGGCCATATCGGTTCCCCATTCACATGCAAGCTGATTTATTTTTGTAATTCACCATGGCCAGTTGAATATGCAGCAAAATTTTATTTGCCAGCTGAAGGAGCCTCAAATGTCAGCTGAAATTTGATAAAAGATGTTTTTTATTATTAGTTAAATAAATCACTTGACGCCGTTGCTTTTGAAAGTCAGATCTGTTCCTCCTTAATTGCCAGGTAGATGACCTGTTTAATGTTTGCCACAGCCAGGCTGGTCTTGGGAACAGATATTATGGGGAAGAGACTGGCCCGGGGGGGGACTCGGTGGATGCTTCCGAAAAAGAAAATGTCAACATTGCTTGACTTAATGCATTAATTGTATTAATGTTAAAATCCTCATCAAATTCTCGATTGTTATAGCTATCTCTGCCAAATGGTCGAGTACCACACAATCTCGTTCTATTCATCTTGGAGGATAAAACGAATCCTGATCGCTTCATTGACCCTTTCGTTTTTGTCTCAGTGACAGCCCGGGGACCGACTCAAATGTATTACTGATACCCATGTGCGTGAATGGGTTTTTGAAAAAGCCCCTAAATCCATTTTTAAATTTTCACCCCTTTTCACTGACTGAAAGAAATTTTAGATACCCTAAATGCGTTGAGACTTTTTTGGAAAATGCCCAGAAACCGGAATTTTATTATAATGCGAAATTCACTCGAACTTCGGGATGAAGTTTGGTCAAGAGGTTGGCGGTTTTGATCGATTTCGATACCCCAACTACACGTGGGCGTACAGTAAAGAGGGGGGTAGGGGGTACTCCAGGGTGCAATGCTCGCACTTAAAAATTGGCAATGCTCGCTGCTCGCACTTAAAAAGAAAAATTAACAACCAAAAAAAACAAAGGTCGCCAAAAAAAAATCTCGCGGCAAGTTAAAAAAAGAAGCAAAAAAAAAACTAATGGTCGCAAAAGAAAATGCTCGCATCTCGGACTTAACAGACCCCAATGCTCGCTGCTCGCGAAAACCCCCCTATAACCGCGTCAGTTAATCAAATAGGGTACCCGCCTTTTCTTATATTTTATCGAAAAATGAAACCCTAAATGCGTAACGTACTTTGTTCTTAAAAATCATCCTTTTTAAGCGTTTTTGAGTCGGCCCCCGCGGGAGTGACATCAGACTTTTAATTATTACAAAATCAATTAAAATGTAGGATCATCAGCACCCCTGATTATGACTAACAAAAGTGAAGCTTTTAGCGACAACTCAAAAGAATAGATTGAAGTGAAACTTTTTATTGTCAACTACCGTGCGGAAGACGAAGTGTTATATAGCTCCAGGAAACCACCCCTGAAGTTAGGCAAAAAAACATAAAATATTCTTTTCACGTTAAATATACTAAAGAGTGTACCATTGGGAAAATTTATTCTATATACCGTTGGGTATATATTCTGCAGAACTTGTCTAGTGTTGCGTAGCTATATGTTTCCAGTGATTTAGTAAAACACAAAACGATAGTTTAATGTCGAAAATCAAAGTTAATTTAACGAAATAAAAAAATGTAGTAACAGACAATTCATCAAACTGTTACTTTTGTACATCAATTGAATTAGTCAAAACTGAAATAATTATCTTGTTTACAACTCTGTGTCCTGCTGAGTTGATCCTCAGGTAAACACCGTCTAACTCAGTTTAAGCATGTTATCAGTTTGTTTTAGTACTGCATACAACAATATATTTTGATCACCAGACAATAACATGTTCCGCGCGATGATATGACCTTTGATTCTGGGATTATAATGTCTGCAAACAAATACATCCGCAGTTATATTAGTTATATTAGTCCCAGGCACTAGTTACAAAAAATAATACCGCGGTGAAAATCATGTTTGAAAATGCAATAACTTAAAAATGTAATTTCCTACCCGGGTGTTTGCCTAATTGTTTTTACATGTAAATGTACCTTTCCAAAAATGTATATCCCGGAATGTCTTTATTCCATCATCTTTCGAACTCGGAGATAACCAAATTCTAAAAATTTATATTACTATACTATATATATTAAGTTAAGTAATGATAAAGGCGTTACCCGGGAGGCGTTAGCCTTATTAACTGTCTTAACTCATCATAATAATTGTTGGTAAAATGTCTTCAAAAATAGCAGTGTCGTTATAGTTTCAAATGTTGTCAAATTTAATCGGTTGCACGTTAAATAATTTAGTAAGTAAAAACATTACGGTCTCCTTCAGGCTACCACCAGTGGAATTATCTATTTGCTGTCAGTCCCCGGGGGGGGGGGATACTCGAGGTATTTTTTGGTGGGGGTGTGCAGCCCAGTTAAAAATTTTGGATTTGGATTGTATACTTCTT
>JAOXYB010020048.1:0-17667 GCA_028565635.1 Phoronis ovalis | reverse complement strand
GTAATATGTTAATTACTATTATTGAACTTTTCAGATCTTAGTTTAGTGCCATTAACACTATTTTCAGATTAATTTCTGAGAACAATATCAGACTGTTGAAAGGTGAAAAATCGGTCATCATCAATATACAGAAGCTAGACAAGAGGAGTAAAGAACCTATTCTAAACCAACTTATAGTTATACAGCGATTAACTTACCCCTTTGCGCTTAAATTTGCTCATGAAATCGAATCGTGACTTCATTTGATCAAGAAATTCTTGCAGGCATTCTTCCTGATGTTGTCCTTTGGCAAGCAAAAGGTACGATCTCCAATTTGCCGAATCAAACCCCCAGTGACACGTTCGATTCTCTTGGGCTTTATGTGAATGGCATACAAATTTCTGAGGGCTGAACATACCATGACAGTCACAACATTCAATACATTTGGCATAGGGATTCGTGTACAGTTCTGGGGTAAATATTCCCTTCGACTTCCCAAAACACTCGTGGTACACCTTAAAACTGTTATGTGTTGGGGGTTCGCGCTGTGTGTGATCTGGTTTTCCATACAAAAGCGAGCTACACAGTCTTTCCGCGTCCGTTTTTGTAATCAACCCACAACTGGGCGCTGACAAGGGAAGTACTCCGGTAACTTTCAAAATTTCAAGTTGTTCTGGATTGCACCTTGAACAATAAATGTGTAGTTCGTCACAAACACTGTTTATTTGACTTAAACTAAACTCTTTCAGAACTGTGTTCAGAATTTGTGGCAAACAAAGTCTCTTCTCACCTCCCACGATAAAACATGCGATTGTCTCACCTTCCAAAATCGTTTCGGATTTCTCAACTCTCGGGGCGTCCATGGGAGTAAAAATCGGCATACTCTGAATAGGAAACGGGGGTACGGGCTTTATTTGTTCGATCTCTATAGTTCCACGCTGTTTCTCAATCTGTTTACGATATATTTCGTAGGCCCTCCTGTATTCCTGAATATCCGCACCGACACATGGCAGCGGTTTTGACAAATCCCACCCCGCTAAAAATCCACTCGGACCACTCAAACTACGTGTAGCAGCCGACTGGTAAGTTTTCAGTACTTTACTCAAATGCGGATTAAATGCTTCTGGTAACAAAGAATCCATACTTGCCAAGAAGTAGGCACAAAAAGTTACTAACTATTCCAGTTTCGTTCACATCAATCCTCACTTCGCAATGGCTAAAAATCGTCTGTCTGGTCGGTAAATTTGCATAAGCGTGTTCGACGCCCTTATATCATTTTCTTGCATTCCCTCTGGGCAATATTTTTATTATCACCATTTATCTATATATCTAACGTGCAATAATTTTAAGAATTAAATTGAATAATCATATTTTATTACCATTTAACCAAACTGAAAATAAAATTGGAAAATTTCTATTTTATTAACTAGATTTAAGGAAGTTGTTTACATTTAACTCCCGATTTAAACTGTCAAGTTGACCTTAAATTATGGTGCATTCTGGGAGACTCCACCAGACAGACTTCCTTGACAGACGTACGTCGCCATTACTGTATCCTCCCTAGTAAAAACAAACTGTTTTGACTGCACAAATACCTTCTCGTCAGGATGCCTTCTCGTATGTCGTTTTTTGTTTAGGGATTTCAAAACTAAGAATTATATTTTTTCTAACTGAAAGGAAAGTTAATACAATGAACCATTAAATGTATCAATATATTTGTGTTATTTTAATTATGAATTGAAATTATTTTAAATTACCTAATTAACATTTCATTAACACATTTCTGTATAGCTTTGTTGCTATAACTTTTTGAAACTATAACTAACTAATTAACCATCAGTTTTAATAATGTAACACCAACAAGAGTGCAGGTGGCAAAATAAAGATGGCAATGAATTTTATACACATTAAATATTTCCGAGGCTGGACTTTACTCATGTATAATCATATTAACTTGCCCTCTGCTACTTAATTGGGATATGGGGGATTGGGGGCGAGCAGGAAGAGGCGGGGGTGAACAGGGAGATCTTCACTTTTTTGGGCAGATCTGCACTTTTCCAAAACCTTCTTTTCTTTACTTAGAATTTTAAGGAGCTTTATTCCGACTACTGTGTTAAGCACATGTTTGGTCATATTTATGTTAGCTTGGCAAGACTGAAAGACACTACTGTCAATGTACTACATAACGAAGAAAAAAATAATTAAATTGAAAACAAACAACTGTTTTTTTTTGTTTTTTTTGTCAGGTAAAGTTATTTGTTATTTTTTTTGCATAGATTCTTCTGCAAGAAATGTTTTAAATCACAGTCCGAATCACTCACTTTTGCAATTGTGGACCACTTGACTGCTGGTTCTTCTCAAGAAAGTAAATATAAAAACATTCGTGTTTAAAACAATTGACTTCAATGTCTCCGAATCAAATTTAAAGTTGATCACTGAAAATTCCATGTACAACATACTCATAGAATTTTTCGTTTCTCAGAATAAATGACAAATTAAAAAGTGGCTTCAACTGGTTGCTCATCAATACCCTGCACCATTCTCTTGCACAAAAAATTTAACCAATAATAAACAACGTTTAAATTCCTGTCAACTACACGACTTTTTCAGCATGTATCAGACACTTGCAGCTTTTTATAAAAAAAAAGTGGATCAGTGCCCAATTGTGACATTGATTTGTTTGCTAGGTGTTTTGGGATCTTCGCATTTTAACGAATCTTCAAATTCTTTGTTCTTTTTAAGCAGATCTTCACATCTTCGTTATACTCGTATCTACTGCCTGTATGCAGCAAGCTGGCTAATTGAAAATCTTCTTAGTCTTGGAAGGATAAATTCCTTAAATTGTTTGTTTTGAGTGTAGTTTAACTGAATTACAAAAACAATCATATTTTTTCTGATTCAATTGAATATACACAACACACAATTAAGCAATATTAACAATTTTATTTTTAATTCTTATATTGAAATAAAACTGAACAGTAATAATTAACCTAAAGCTTAAACATAGTAACTATTTATTTTTTGATATGGTCAATTGATTATCATTATAATTCCACGCAACAAATTTTCAGTTATATTACAAAAAGTTGTTCACAAAACTAACTGCAGTATCTATCCTACACAAATTAGTTAGAAATACATGCAATGCTACATTAGCACCACCCAGTGGCAGATTCAATACAAATCATGTATACCTGGTCCTATTGGAGTAGCGTTCCATTTTTTATATGCTCTTCAGAGAGATATTTAAAGAGAAACACACAAAATCCTAGCCCTCAAAATTGTAATTGAATTACCAAGTTATAAAATCATGGAAAGTTGGTAAACATTCCACAAGAAGAATTCAATGAATGGCATTTTTTCAGTCGAGTACAGAATGCAGCTGCAAGGATGCATGGCTGAAATCTTGCACTTGTTTAAGCCTTTCCCTAATTAACATTTTCATGAAAACATTATGAAAACTTAAAAACATCAAGATGTCACAATTTTTCTTTTGATATTTCAATCAGTTAACATGCAGTGAACACAAACAGTGCACACGATGCATATTTTACCACTGTCAGTTAATTGAAAAACAGGTAGAAAATGCAGATTTTTAAAATTTTACATCTGCAACATCCTAGTAATTCATATCAAATATAGCTAAATTTAATAGCCTATAATAAGCTTACACTCAAAGCTTCTGAAAATCTGCTAACATATTCATCACTTCCATTGCCAAGAGGCAGGAAACTGAACATCCGTCGTTTTGTGATTTTTTTTTTGTTCTTCATTTGGTCGCCTAAATATATAACTAACCCGGACATAAAAGTCGGAATTTATTCAATGACCAGAATGCTAATTACAATTTTATTATTTGTGAGAATATCCATGAGCTAGCTTGATTGTCATAGCATAGCAATGGTAACTGCTCCATCTGAATGTTCACAGGTCCCAGACAAAGTAATATCCTGTCATGCTATCTTGGGTATGTAAAGTAAACTCCAACCTCAGAATTGTCAGAGTAGCAACCGGAAGGATGTACAGATACATTCCAAAACTATGTACATCTTACCTTTCCAACTTGTTTTTTGGTAAGCTCACGGCAGTCACACAAAATAATTCAAAGGAAATCTTATACAAGTATGTGAGTATAGTCTCTTAGACTTGCAGAATTGAGTTCACCATAACATTTTATTGACGTGTGATCCAAAAGCCAACTTTATACACCTTCAAACTAAATACAGAGATGGGTACTAAATCATGTCAAATATTTGCATTGATCTATGAAACTAACACATGATGATAATATAGAATACAAGGAGTCACAGTCATACAGTTAACTTCTTATGATACAAACATTAACCATTACACGCAATCTTCCAAAGACATGAGCAACGGGTTGATATACTCGAAACCTTCAAATTCGGACTGGTCAATTTTTGCTATAGTTTTCCTAAAAAATATCATGAAAAATTTAAGTTTTAATGGCAACAAAAACAGTGTAAACACACACACATATTTAAGCAGAAATGTTTAATGTTTAGTCTTCAGTTATTATAAACTTAGCTGAAAGAAAGTAGAAATGACAAGAAATAAATATACCTATGTATTCTAAATCAGGAACTTCCTAGCACAGGTTTATGTTCCAGAACACCAGGAACCATGACAAGTTTATTGTTGTTGACAAAAATTGAAAGTAAATTTTTGAATATTAAAATGATATTTTTAGATTTTAAATTTTTATCACTTGTCTTTTGAAATTTTAGAGTTTATTTTCATAGAATTCATACACTCCTTTTAATGGATTGTGGTATTTCATTTGTAATATCAATCTTTTCTAGATTCATACTGCATATGGAGTACATGCCACAATAAATGAAAAGGAGAAAAATAAAAAGGCTTTATTAGGAGTTAGATTCCATTTTTATCACTTTTAACAAAACAAAACTGATGCATGCTAAACATGACTTTAAGAAATGTATACTAATTGTGACTGACGTTCATAATGACTCATACACTGTCATAAATTTGAATTTGAATACTAGTTAACTATGGCAGATTTTTTATGTAAATTTAGTTATAACACAGTGTGTTTTACACGAATTGTGGTTTCTGTGAACACGATGCTTCTTAGTATAATGTGACACACCAGTGAAACGTTCAAACGCAATGCGAGAATTAAATTGCAGCTAACCTTTCTTTGAAAGTCAATAACATTTTAATGTCATTTACTATAATTTCTTAATAACATGCGACTATTTTAAGAACAATTTGTTGCATGGACAAAAAAGTCAGCATGAATGTTTATTTGCTGACATTATTCATTACCTAAAAACAGTATACACAATTTAAGCAGCAAGGGATATTTCATTAATATTGAGTTAAAAAGGTTAAGCTATATTTTTAGTGCTAATAGTCAATGACTAATCACTAAACACTACACCTGGGGAGAGGGGCACTCGAGCTATAAAGTGAGTACCCATGCTCGTGAATGGTTTGCAGCAGACTTTAAACAAGTGGACTAGGGGCATGATAAAGCATCATTAGACAATATAGCATCCTCAAAAATAGTACCCTATCTGTTAGGACGTTCAAGACCTGGGCCAAAACTAACACTTTTTGGTCAAAACTACTAATTTTAAGTTCCTACTCTAAACCACTAAAATGCACAACATGCACCCAGTCCACAAAAACACACTCTTTTTACAGGACTGTATTTTGGTAATAGAACTTTACACCTCGGTGTCCCCCCCCCCCCTCAAGCTCCAATGATGAGGTGCCAGTTAAAAGCAGCATTTACACAGGAAAGTGGTGATGCCACAGCCAATACCAAACATGAGACGCTTGCATTAGTACCTATTTTGCAGAGCCATATATGGTAAACCTGTACAACAATTTTATGTAATTCGGTGTAGGTAGATTTTGTGATTATTCAAAACTTGTTAAAACTTGAATAACGGATCAGTAAGAAGGAAAAACATGACCCTTTCCTGGACTAAAAGCCTGGTATACTGGTTGAAATATCTGAAAACTTCCATTTTACCCCAGCGAGGTTAATTTTTACATAAATGTACCCACGCCTTAAAAGTTACCAACTAGGTTAACAACATACACCAAAACCAGGCACACCCAGTTAGGAATATTTAAGAGTATAGACACTGGTTTTTTTATACTTTTTTGGCAACATTGTTACAACAAATGTCAAAATGTGACATTCTAGAAAAACACCATATCCAGTTACAATTATCCAGTATATACATCATGGTCTTTGGAACTGTTGCTGTAGTATTGGCAGAAAGTGATTATCCCTCTTTCTTTTATTGTGGTTAACACTTCCTCGAAGTTCAACCCCAAACTGACTTATTACTGACCAGAGAAAAAGCCATTTCCTTAAAAATTAAATTTGCTTCAGGTGGATTTAATACATATCAATTACATTTATTATTTTAACGGCTTTTTATGTTTGACTGTGATACTTCTTTCATGACATTTAGTAGGAATTCATATACAAAACACCTTATAGTTATGTTTTTTTATAGACAAGCTCACAAAAAAACCACATAATTACGTCACTTGCAACTGAAAAATATATTCATAAAAATTTCTCTTCCTGCGATTGTTTTGTGTAATGCTAATAGCTATAAACTGGTGTCCACTACATGTCATTTAGAGTGTGTTGTTCCAGGTAGGGGAACTCAAGTAAATTGTTTAATGCTTGTTAATAAAGACCTATGTTCATGAACAACCAAAAATAAAACCAGACTCACCATGTGTCTGATCCTCAAACAAACAAACACCCTTTTCATGTATTTTTATTAACAGGCATGATTACCACCCCAGGGGTGTTGCTTGGTGCACCACTCAGTTTTTGTAGTCACGGTTTCCTTTTTTATGTTGAATACAGAAAAAGTATTCATACTTTTGCACTGTTTCATAAATTTCACAGCTTTAGCTGTTATTCTTAAGAAAACATCTTGCATGTTTTCTAGCTTGAATGTAAAGTTTGACTGAAACTTGATGTTGTTGCACCTCAAAAGTTGAATGAGCTTTCTTTAAATTAAAATGTATGCAAATTTTAACCAAGGTACAAAAAATATTTACATTTGGACCATTCTTGTCTTAAGAAAACTATATATTAAAACATGTTGGTGAATAACTGAACTTTATCATAAGTTTCTTATTACAGAAATAAAATTTAATTGACATCTGGTGCCTTTGCTGTAGTTCAAAAGTTTAATGAAGCTAATAAAATGTCAGTAATTTGTTAAGCACAATTTCAAACATGGGGGGTAGTACTTGTAGAAATAGGGGATACCCATGTATACAAACACAAGGTTAAACAAGTAAGCACATACACACATGCATACACACACACATATACACACACACCGTCGTAGGCAGACCCTGAAAAACTTGCCATACCCCGGCCATAGGGCAGCACATAGGTACAACCACTTATTGGGGACAGTGCCCCCCCCCCCCCATAATCATATGATCAAAAATTAAATCAAAACAGTGGTCAGCAGTGCTGCTGGAGAAAGTTATAAGTGGCAAAGATTAACTAAAGACACCAATGAATGACAATAAGTCATAGCAATAACTGAAATTATAGTCATGTAATCATGTGTGAAATGAAACAGATTGCACTGCTGTTATAATTATACATTTCACAAGAGTTATTTTGGATTATTTGAGGCACCAGAACTACATTATTATGTCATCCTCAAATACTAGTATTTGGCCAAGCATAGAATCCCCTTTTTCAAGATTTTCGAGTAATTGTAGTTGTATTGAAATGGGATAACCTCATAGGTTTATTATATTGAAAGAGACCTTTTTAGGATATAAATATAGAAAAAAGTCCTTCAATTTCAACAGTTAGAGAGCCCTCTAAACCAAAGAACTACATAGACTATAAATTATAAAGATAGTCAAGCAGAAACTTACGGATCATCTGCTGTTAGCTGAACTGGTTCATTTGTAAACTGTGGGTCAAAATGTTCTAAATCCCGCTCTGATTTGACAGGTGGTTTATAGGGAGGAGTTATTTGTCTTTGTTCGAGTAGTTCCCAGTCTATTGAGCGGAAAAATGGATGAGACTGGATATCAGCATAACCTGTTTGAGGATGACAACCTAACCTTTCTTGTGGATTCTGAAAAAAACATTAAGATAGAAACACATGCCAGCATATTATTACTAATATTATGTAGCAGGCACATAGCAAGTTCAAGAAGAATTCATGATCAAGAAACCCTAATGGTTAAAATTAAACATAATATTTCATTATCAATAACTTTCAGAGTGAATATCCTTTAAATTGTTATTTCGTACCTGATTGTGTACTGTTTTAGTCAACTTTACTGTAGGTTTAAAGGTTATGCTCTCTTGTATATACAAAATAGTGGTTTGTGATGCAGTAAAATGATGTGGGAAATACACGTATCTGTTGTGACGGGACATTGAGGAGGAGGGAAAAGGGGGTATGGAGACTACATCTCAAAGGAAATAAAATGCTCTCTTCATGAATCACAAGTAATATGACTCTTTCCCACCTAAACAATAATAACTATCCATAAACAGGTTGTACACAGCCTATCACAGTCTACACTTCTAAGAAGATAATTCTATTGGATGGTCATTCAGAATGGTTATAGAATACTCCAAGGATCTACGAAGGAGAGTTATCAAACTTTTATTCAGCAAAACACTGTATCTGAGATGGAAATGGAGGGGGTAGGGGAAAGGTTCCATCTCATTGCACAAAAATAAAAAATAATAATCTGGTTGGCTTTAAAAAACTATTGCAAACCTAAAACAAGAAAATGAAACATTCAGTAACACATTGCAAGATCAGAAATAAAACAATGAATCCCACCGAAAGAAAATAAAATATGTTAGACACCAGAAAGAAAATAACTTTGCCCCTCTCTCCCTCTAAATGTACCTGAATAGACTGAATGGTCACTAAATGTGAAATTGTGCTCGCGCATATATAACATTTTACACTGCATGAATGACCGTCCTTTAGAAGCTTACGGAATTCATGATTCTGTTATTACTTAGCGATTCCCTAACAGACTAAGCTGATGAGTAACTGTCACAAACCAGTAGTTAGTACTTCATCGGAAGAGAACATAACTCGGAAACCTACAGTACATCAGCTCAGGGTTATATAGCTGATACTACAGGTAGAAAAGGGAAATAAATGCCTGATTCACTCCACAATCCACCACAATGGGCTATTCTTTTATTGATTAATAACATTTTTATAAAAGAAACATGACATTAAGGCTAAACTAGATCCTCAATACTGTTTAAATAAAAATGCCACAAAATAGACGTTTTCTGAAACTTTCACATTCAAGCTATGTCATATGGTATTTTAAAACTAGTGTGTGAAATGTATGATATTTAATACCAGTAAGCGCACCCTATAAAAGGCATTAGGTATAACCTACAGGAAAACCCAGGAGATCTAAATTCTTGCTATGTTTTTAGCAAGTGAACGATATTCTCATAATTTATAATGGAACATTTTTAAATTGCACCACAGATTTTGCCTATATAATCAATTTATTTTTGAGCAAATAAAAAAATTACCTTTTTTTTAAACATTAATTAGTAATTCAAAAAGTAAGCACAATATTGACAATTTGATCCTAACAAATAATGAAAGTATTGTTTACTTCTTATAAAAGTTGCTAGCTCTAATTTGGATCCGTTTGATTTTCCGGTAGCATATACCTTATGATCATTATGAGGTGTCATAAGACGTTAGTTAATTTTCATGCATTACACCTACTAGTCTGAAAATAACACCTACTAGTCTGAAAATAACACCATGCCATAGCCTGAATGTGAAATTTCAGAAAACATTTATTTTGTGTTAAAAAATGTAATACAGATTTTTCACAAATTTTTATTTTAACGGTAATGAGGGTCTAACTAAACATAAGAAATAGTTTGGTAGTATCCAATACACCTGACAGTACCAATTTCAGAGGCAAAAAAACGTGTAACTCACCTTGTTTAGAAACCCTTTAAGAATGGAACCAGCTTTGACAGATACTGATCTTGGTATTCTTATTGTCTTCTCCAAAATTACTACAAAACAGAGAAAATTGTTACCTGCCCAAAAGTACCAAAAAGAAACCCTTGCAGATGTTTATAAACTGTAGAAATTTGGGTACTTGACTCAGCAACGTAAAACAACAACAGATATTAGTTTTAAATTAACAAACCAATACTGCAGCAAGTATATACAGAATAAAGTTATCAAAAATCATATGGTAAGGAACAGTGGTAACAAAACAGGAATCAATAGACTTCTTGCATGTACTTTGTGCTGCCACGAGTTGCAACTAAAACATTCTAACACATGTGTTTTAGAAGTAAATCATGAGAGTTCAGAAACTGTGTGGCAGCTCCATTACAAAATGCAAAATTGTGAGAATGTTTGGGTTGTGGCTGGTGGCATCACCGAGTTATGCAAATAATCTATTACATTTACCCCATTTGAATACAGCATAGCTGTCTTCATACACAGTTTCTAAAATATATGACCAGGTCATAGGAGGGTGTTCTCTCTTTTTTTACAATATCCAAAGCTAGAGAAAACATTTTAAAAGTTCAACATGTTTAGTTTGTGTAGTTAATGACACAGCTAAGTGTAGTTTGCAAGACAGATGAGTGCTTATGTTAAATTTTGAAACCATTAATTGTACAAATAAAACTGCCTGTACATTTACACTTGACTTGGAAAAGTAAACTTAGGAATAATTAAATTTAATTATTTAGAGTTGCCTAATGTCAAAATTTGATGTTACAGATGCATTGTGTCATTAAGCCAGTTTGCCAATCCGAGTTACATTTTTTATCCCAACATTAAATATGATAACTGAGAAAAGAGTAAATTATTTACATCAGAACAAGTTATAAGCCGAAATATCTTACCACATCACTCCACCATAGCAACACTCCAAAAAAAACCTCAGTTTGATAACTCAACATGATTTGCTACAGGGCACAGACATGGTCAACCGAAGAACGTGTATTCACATAATTACCTTGGAAAAGATAATCTTCTGTGTTTTGGTCAGGATTTTCTGCGTTTCCAACTATGTCGAATGGTGACCTCCCTGCTAACATTTCGTACATTAAAACACCTAACGCCCACCAATCCACACTGTAATCTAAATAAATAGATGTAAATAATGTACATAAGTAATAAAAAATTACATTCTGATATGGCATCCTACAGAACACTATAAATTCAGCAGGTTTTAAAACACCATTGGATTAATAGCTCAAACTATTTATCAAATTTATATCATTATAAACCAAATTATAAATTACTAGCACATTCGTCTGGGGATGCCATAGAGTAAGTTGACAAGCGAATACTTTTTTGGGAGAAACTGATAGAAAAGATATAAATGGATTTCACATATTCAAGGGCAGGCAATGATACACTTTTTGCTTTACATTGAGCAGTAAAATAATAAGAAAGTAGATTGAAGTTTAAGTGTAAGATAAACATGCTCAAAACTGTAGTACTCAAGCTTGAAAGGCTTTCAGCCGTGTGCATGTTGAGACACTATTACATTCAACGTTTTTGTGACATTTGAACACTTGTGATCTGTGATCATGAGACAGAAAAACAGCAAATCTGGCGCAGGCAACAACATGCAAACAGCCTCACTTCACAAAGTTTCATATTCAAGTAATAAAGCTGCTTCACATATGTTCTAGTCTTCTAATTAAAGCACATAAATTTCTATCTTCTGCCAGTCTTTACTTATTTTTTTGATATTTTCACTACCTTTATTATGACTAGCAACATGCTTAATAAACTTGATTTTTATGTGAATGTATCATTTATGCTTAAAAAAAGCATTTGTAAAACAACACACTGTGCACTAGAAACACTCCCATTTTCCTATATTCATTTCCTTATTTCAAAAGTTATGAAAGCAATATTTTCATTTGTTTTAGTATAAACCAAAAGCATGCCAGACAGATACAGATGAAACGCAAAGTCGTATGGCCTTGACTAACCATACTCATTCCCACGGAGAATTTCTGGAGCAATATAATTCGGTGTGCCACAGAACGTAGCTGTTTTCTCACCAGGTGCAAGTTTCTCCTAGAATCAAGAGGTAGTGAAAAATAAAAAGACAAGAAACAAAAAATTAAAATATATCTTTTCATTTATAAAAATACTCTACCATAATCTTCTCCTCTTAACATTTCTGGAGCTATATAATTTGGCGTTCCACAAAATGTGCTTGTTGTATCACCAGGATGTAGTCCTTCCTATAAAATATTTATTGGGGAAAATATCAGCATGCTCTGGTACAAGTTTACCTTGTTCATGTTTGTTTGCAGGACTGAATTTTGACAGCAATGAATGAATATCAACTAAAATAATATTCAGGGGAAATAAAACCTCAAGAAGTAGTTAGTACGGATATAAATGTGTGAGTATCCGTGGGACAAAGAGAAACTGAGGGGGTCTGTCCTATCACTGATAACAAGGTGTTTGTATAAAACACTAATTTGCTTAATGTATATTTTTAAAAAATGGTAGCCGAATTCAAACTTAACCTGCACTTAGGCAGATATCAGAGGTCATCTCAATATGTCAACAAAATGAATTTTTAAAAATAGGTCAAGGTCAAAGGTTATATGCTCATCAGATGCGCAATCACTACAAAAACATATGCTCGACTTGGAAAGTAGTCTCTAGCTATCAGTTGGTCATATTGAAAGTGATCCAGGTCAACAACGGTGTCTCTGTCTACCAAAGTTTTCAAGATATCAAATATAGCTTAATTCGAGAACAAACATGGTCGCCAGTTGGCCATATAGAAAGCAGTTTGCTGCACTTGCCCTGTATTTGGACCTATATTTACCTTAGGCCTAATATGAAATTAACCTCACAAAATCTGATTTCAGAAGCTGTTATTGCAAAAATGTTAACCACTTCATACTTACATATGCACATACAGAATGGACAGATCTATATCCCAAAATAAATCAAGCAATTTTTGCAAAAACAAATTCAGCAATATAAATGATTGGAAAGCAAGACACAGGAGGAAATATAAAAGTTTACCATTGTATCATTATTATGGTGGTGTTAAATCCAGCCTGAAAGAATTGGTTGGTGTAAATATCCATCTGGAGACCTCCCTGGTACCCACAAGGTTGCTGAATAGCCACTTAATTAGTTCAAAAAGCTCGTTCAGGATAATTTTTTATATGTATTTTTTTTAATAAGCATGTGATAATGGATTCACTGTAATGTCAAACATCAATGATTATTATATAATGTGTATATATTCGTTTATTTGCAGCTAATACAATATTACAACTTACAGCTTTGGCAATACTAAATTCTACACTACAACTGTAGCATGATCCTTTATATAACATATTGATACTGATAGCTACACTACGTTCACAGCCAATCATTTGATTCCTACCTTGCACATGCCATAATCCGTGAGTTTGATATGTCCTTCTGAGTCTAATAAGACATTGTCCAGTTTCAGATCTCTGTATATGATACCTAAAAATCAGAAAGATACAAACAAGTTATATTTGGGTGCGATCTAACTACATATCATGGTATAATATCTGGTATCTATAATCATTATAAATTATATTCCTTGATGTTAATTGATAGAATTACATTAGTGTGCAAAATTACAGTAATTGAGGGCAAGAGTATAGAAAATGGGTTAAAAGAAACAATTAGAAATTGTGCTGACTTATATACTAAAGAAAATAATTTCTAACAGTGACTAAAAGTTAAAACAATTGGCTGTAAGTAGACTAAATTTGGAAACTTTTTTTGTTAAATCTACTGCGTGGTAGCTTGAGACAAACTACCTTGTGATAAACATGTCAAGTAAAATTACCTACATATCACTCAAATAAATTTTTTTTTCTATGCTTGTAAAAATTTGAAATACCTCTTTCATGGAGAAAATTAAGACCAGAAATAATCTCTGCTGAATAGAATCGAGCATGCTCTTCTGGAAGACGTCGTTGCCTTTGCATATGAAACATCATGTCTCCACCATTCACAAATTCTATCACAAAAAATAACCTGAAATTAAACAAAGAACACTAAATAACCAATATAGATACAATTAGTTTTACGACCAATAATGCTATCATGCCAGAAAAACATACAAAGTATCATGATATCACCTTAATTGCTGTTATTCCTTCCCTTACATACTTGGAATAGAGCCATGTGCAATTTCATTAATACATAGAGGTTCACAAATACTCCACCCAGCATTCGCATTCCGTGTAAGTTGCACTTGTTATTTGTTTTTGACATCACAAAGTAATATATTTTTATATTTCCATTACAATTTCTCAAAATATACTCAATGATTGATAAGTTAAACAATTTTGCAAGTTTTAATATATGTGTTTATATCGGATTTACCATGAAGTGCTCAGTATTTGTGTATTCTTGCCTACCTGCTTGGAGTCTGGAAACATGAGTGCAACCCCACTAAGAATGGATGGTTGGATGCTGTTTCAAACACATGTTTCTCTGTTTGTACCCAGTCAATATCCTAAAATACCAAGACCACACAATAATTAGTAATATGAGTAATACCAAGAGTTCCTTTATAATGTTGTAGTAAGTTGGACAAATTTAGACTTGCTCAAGTCCTTCTATAACGTTTTAAAAAATTATTTGATATATATTAAAACAATGCATGTACCAGACAAAAAATAATTTGTTTTATTGATTTATCTCCTTACTGTATAAAGTGGATTGCCTTAGAGTACACACATATACTGGACAGTGAAATTCAGTTTTAGAAACATATTTTTAGTAGAAAAATTATTGGTAAGGCACACCTTATAAATAATCACATCTTGTTATTTAAAAACATTGATGTGAAAAAAACTTCTACAAGAAATTAAGCAAATCTACGACAATTACAAGCACAAATATGTGTTAGGCAAATAGAGTTCAAACAAAAAGCTGAGCATTCTTCAAATATGTTGTGTTGTTGGTAGAAAATAATGCAAATCAGCCAAACCTCTTACAAATGACTTTCTAATGATAAGAGGCTATGGAAAAGTTTAATTTATTGGCCAGTTAATACCAATTAGGCAGTGTGGATGGAACTTTGTAGAATTATAAGGTATAATAGAAGGCCAACTAATTTTTTTTAGGAGAGTATGTAGCTACTTTGTACTAATCTTTACTGGTACATCCCTTCATCAAACAAAACTAGAAGACAATGACCCAGATAACAGTTAGCATACCTGAATTATTAACAATCTTATTCTATACCTCATCATCATTGACTAGATCCTTCTTGATGACTTTCATTGCATAAACTCGTTTTGTTTTCTTGAGCTCAACCATTAGCACCTTTGCATAGCTACCTCGACCAATCACACGCAAGAGTTCAAAATCTTTTAAGCCTATGGCTCTGCTGTCTTCTGAAGATGACGGCTACAATATATGTAACATTATCACTATATAAATTTTTTCTACAACATTAAAAAAATATTTTAAAAGCTTTAATTACATTTTTTTAAGAGAGATAATGACTGCATGCAATTTCTGAGATCATGTTAGACGTGTGGCAATTAAAGAGAATGGTTATACACACAATGCAGTTTTCAGAAAAACAATTGCTTCAGAAAAAGCGAATTGTATCAATTAGTCAAGGAAATTTGCATTCATAGCATTTTCTACTAAAATATCTAGCATTTGATTCTTCACTACATAATTATGACGTATTCATAATAAAGAGAAATTTTAGCACACATTTGCATTATAAATTTGCGAGCTATAAGTCATTTCTAGGATCAAAGTTCAAAGTTGGCAGATAGAATATTTTTAAGTACCTACTGTTCAATATGACAATATGCTATTATATCGCAAATACATAAATTTTGGTAAAATGATAAGATATGTGATGCTTTGAATGCTAATTCTCTTACTTGGTACGTTACTGTTAGCAATTTACAGAGATAAAATTCCAACCATGAAAACCCTCCGATTACAGGTGTAATTCAACAACTTGTACGGGACTAGTACGGATAATACTGAAATATTGTTTACTAAATTATTCACACTCAAAATGGTTTTAACAAATAACTAGCAACTAATTTTAGTACGCAAATTCAGTAACACAGTACTGTACCTCTACTCTTTCAGCTTGTTCGCTCTATATATTCAAACCACAGGAACATGCCAAACAAAGCAAATTGTAAAAAAGAGCAGATAATTAGAATAGTGCACAAAAATATGCAAAGTGTGATTAGTACTCATACAAATTATCCATTCGTACACTTATGCTAAACAGATATACTTTTAGACTACACCACATAACTGAACATTTATCAGACATGTATTGTTTTAATAATTACAGGCAAATCAAAATTACAGTCTTATTTTGATTATGCAGCAGTGAAACTTTTAACCCTGGGACCTCATATGAAGTCAATAAGGTCATAGATAATGTCAAATATGCTACCAAGCAAGCATTAATTGTACAATGTTGAATTTATTGAATAATTTCAACTAAGAGTTTATTATTTACACCCATACAGTGATCCATTTCTAAAGCCCCACTGCTGAAATACAAAAACAAAACTTTATTTCAAGCAAAAACTTCTGAAACTAGATAGCATTTTGAAAAGGCATGGGTTACTGCTATTTACTTTTATGATATTTGCATGATCTCTAAATCGACCTTTCAACATCAATTTTGAACTTTCTATCAGATGTTAAGAATTTGCTTTTTTTAGATCTCAAAATGACACACAGAATCGCTTAATAACCTCTCAATGACACAAACCCAACTTTCTAAAAGCTTCATGCAATTTTGAGACCTGTAGATGACCCAAGCTTCAACTCTCCCAACCATGGAGGCATATGGCATAAGACAGATTACAGATTGTAGGACCAGCCATTTTTTAAGTTACCTGATACTTTTTTAAAAAATTAATTGAAAAAATGTAAAATATAAAAAGTCCCCCTTTTAACACCAACATATTCCCAATCAAAGGTCATCAAAATGACCTTTAATTTAAGTAACATGATTCCATCCTTTTGGAAAGCTTTGAGCAATTTCAGAAATTTGACCTTTGACCTCTAAATGATCTTTTGACCTCAATGACATACTAAAGGGATGTTACACCACAAGTGTCATGTCCCTAACTTTAACCGTCCTCAAGCTGTAGCTTACTGAAAAATGGGAGAGAAGCATACGGAATGAATAGGCTTGCAGCGTTATAGCAGCAACCCTAAGAATAAATATAAAAATGTGGTTTCTGTTTAAGCGGTTAATTATTATGGCAAAAAAAATTCACACACACACACACACACACATCATAGTACTTTCTTGATCCCACATCACCAAATCTAAATACAGGTAATCTAGAATTTTCTCACAAATTGTGAGAGAACATAAATGTTGAGAGACTGGTAAGGGATTTTAGGAGACTCAAACAGGAAACATGCCTGAACGATAGCTAATCAGGAGTACAGCTGTAGCTAAGAATTTCAAGTCATGTCCACCAGGGGTATATTGAGAGCAACTGTGATATTTGCTGCTAGCTAGTAAACTCAAGGACAACTAGATAGCCTTTTAGCAAAGGCAGGGTTGCTCATATTGGCTTTTATGAACGTTAAATGACCTCCAAATTAC
>JAOXYB010020037.1:0-10911 GCA_028565635.1 Phoronis ovalis | reverse complement strand
ATAAGGACACAGTTTGTGAATGAATAAGGACACAGTTTGTGAATGAATAAGGACACAGTTTGTGAATGGATAAGGACGCAGTTCTCCACACGCTTGCAAGATATCATTCACAAATTCAGCAAATTTGGCTCTACCAAGATCATGTATAGCCCATTATTAAATATAAGCTAAAAACTGTACATAGTATTTATAAGCAACAATAAAGCAACATATATCACATAATTATATAACCACACATTGTATAAACTAATTTACTCAGTTTCTACATCTAACAGACTGTAGGCATAACACAACAATACTGAGATTCCCATGTTAACAGTGACCATTTAGAGAATGTTATATGCAACTTTACTACAGCAAAAAGGTGTGCTAAACAAGAAAATGTTGTAAAATGTTCACCGAATACTTCTGAAGGCATGGTGATGTCCTTCAAAGCTCCGACAGTAAAGCTCAAGAATTTTATCTGCAGTTAACAATTAATTTAAATATATTCGAACATTTTCTCAGTGTAACACAACTGTTGTTTTCAAAACCTAAAAGTATAATATACATGTAAGCTAATGCCCCAAGTTGATGGATAGTTTAAGATGAAAAGAGTTTCTGCTGCTCATTCCAATTACTCCTTTGCTCATACAACAATGGCAAAAATGAAAGCTGCAGTAATAATGGACAGTAGAGACTCGTATTTATTTAATGAAACATTGATTGCCATGCATTCAGTCCAGTATAATACATAATTTATAAGAAACTTAGAAGACAGTAGCACTTGCCACAGGCAAATGCAAAGTAGTGTAGTTATATTTTGACGATTGTCACTGAATCAGACTCTGAGTCAGACATTCTCCAAATACATTCCCTGAGAAAGTGCTGAGAGGTAAGAGCTGCTACATAGTGCATCTACTTAATGTTCCTAGCTAAAATATCTACTCGCAAACACCTAAGCACTCACATAGGATTTTTTCTGTAGCCTGGAATGAATGCAGTTTTTGACCTACTGGCCACATCTGCATCGTATCTAAAATCAAGCATGACATTTAACAATTCACACGAGCGTGACAATGTTAATAAAAAAGCTGTAACATCTCTATAAACAAATATTCGTGGTTAGTAAACTAAGGTGTTCTAGCAAACAGTAATGCTCACATTGTATTTTGTTAACAAATTGAGATTCAACATCATGTCACTTGTTAACTGTTTCAAGTCAACACAGCAGCTTCATAATACAAAGTGAGTTTTCAAGTTGAACAATTTATATAACATACTTACATCTCTGGAAATAACTTTTGGTGTAGTAGCTGGTTATTATTGGTAGTGAACTGGAGAAATTGACTAAAACATAAAAGGAAACTATAATCAAATATACCCAACAGAAACCTAATAAATAATATTTTAATATATTAAAATTTATATATATTATAAACAGGCATCAGACTATTCAATAATACCCAAGGCATGTATTTCCACATGCCTTGGGAAATCATTATGCTATGCTTGCAAATGCCAATGTGGCCCACAGGAATGGGTCAGCAAGGCTTATGCATCTTAATTAGTGTGCTTTAGCATACATGTAGGCCTATGCACCCTGTTGGTTTGAGCATACAAGTAGGCTGTGCGTCTTACAATATTGAGCTCTGACATAATCCTTTGCAATCAAGATTTTATGGTATGTATTGTTTAAAACATTGTACCCCAGCATAGACATCTGGAACCCAAATGTAAGCCTAAGTATGTAACTCAAAATACTGCACTCCAGCATAAAAGCTTAAGCATCTCAGGTTGTTTTTTTTCCAGCATGCATCATATCAAAATAAAACTTTTACTCATTGATTTTCAACATGCAATTTTTTTTAATATTTTGATACAGACAATGTGCATTATTGAGTCAGTTTTTATTTACTATAGCCACTATTAACAATTTATTGTATATTTAGTAAATAATTTAAATTCTCACCCGTAAAGGTCCCAAGAATCTTTGGTAGGAAATATTCTAACCCATCCACCACGACGTTTATGCTCTTCCTTAACTCTCCGTATCATTCTAGTCTCATCGGCACTCAATCCTGTGGTTTCAACAGGAGTAGCTTTCCCAGACTTCCTATTAGCAGAGCCAGGCCGTATCTGTAAGAAAATAAAAAATTAAAATATTTATCAACATTAGACATAATATTATTAGAGCAGTACAAGCATGCCACGTACCACAAAAAATACACTCTGTATATGATACAGAGACAAATTAACTAGCTCATGTTTGTTATAGACCCAGTAGTTATCTTACCTTTAATGTACAGTAGCAAAATATATTATGTCTACTAACAAGCACACTCTTACATGACATTTTTTAACTCAAATAATTATCTACTCTCAGTGTTAATATATATATAATAAAGAAACAGGACAAATACAAAACATGCCAGAGGTGAGTGTATTTTACACTTTTTTTACACTAGTTTCTATATGTCATATAAATTATATTTGTGTGATATACGTATGTTTCAGTAACACACTGTTTGCTTGTTAACAATGCATCATGCACTGTAAATAAAAATACTAGTAAAACGTTTCTAAATAAAAATGATCCTCATCTTGCTACAAGTTCTCCAAACAACTGAAACTCATAAACCATGTTTAACAGCACAAGAAACATTCATGCTTCTAGTCACTAGATATAACACCAATAACCTATTAAAATTGCTTCTAGGCTAAAGCAAACTTTTGTAATTAAAATCACAAGTGTTAAATGTGTTACTGCAAATAATAATGTGAGTGCTGTGTTTTACACAGTAACAGTTAATGAGCATGCCTTTCCAAGTTCAAGCAACAAATGGATGAACTGCAGCAGTATACTAATTAAAATTCGAAGTCAACCACTATCCTCTCTCCCCACACTGATAAATGATCCATAGAGAAATGTTGGTTAACTAGCCTTCAAGCTTTAATTATAATGGGATAACAGAGGATAGGTGGTCATATCTACAGTGTGATACACTCTTGAATGCTGGCCTTGAATACTGCTATTAAATGGTGCATTTGTTGCATGCTTTTCACCTACTCAGTTAGCTAATATTAACTGAATACAATATGCCACACACAGAGTTTACAAGACTATATCTATAACAAGCGGCTAAGACCTAAACCTGTTAATAGTGCAGGTCATGAGTTACAACATTTTGATACAAACCATACTGACAGGTGCTGATCTGGGTCGCAATTGAAACTAGACAAAATTGCAACAGTATAACATTATGGATCAATGATAACTACTATTATTGCGGGATGGATGCCTCAAACAAAGCACATAAATAGAAGAATTACAAGCAATACTACATGAGACTTTCAGAAACTATCACCAAGTCTACTCCATCTTGGAAATGTATTGAACAGTTAAGCGGGCACGTAAAATTTCATTATAGAGCTTGAGATTCTTAGATACAAGCAAAGCGCTAGGAGTCACGAATGAAAAGTGTGAGTCTGTCACGCTCATTAAAGTCCAAATTAAAGGAAAACCACCCACAGCCTGTATTTATACACAATTTTTGCAAGGAGAATGAAATGATTTTCTTTTATTTCACACCTTAACGTATGTGTCAAATGCACATAATTCCTTTGGTACTCATAGCTCATTTCTCAGAATCTTAAGCTCTATTTTCTTACTATAAATGACAATTATAAGTGTTATGTTTCACTGAGATAAAAAGGCCCAAGTGACATTTAGCGGAAAATACAGTATTTGGAAAGGATCTCAGTAACACGTGACAGTAACGGAAGAGTGTATGGTACAGGTAGACAGTGCATAAGACAACATGCCACATAGTTAGTAAATTGCTTTGGTACAACTTATCAACTCCAGTAAAGCTAAGATAAAATCCATCAACTGATACAACCTCAATGTGGCACAGATATAAAACAAAGTGGTAAACAACCGATGTATCTTTCTGCTTTAATGATTGGCAAGATTTTACAAGAAAGATAAATAAATAAGACTGAGGTTAAAACAAGCTAGTTACAAACTTGAAATTAACGTTCAACATTAATGCTAGACTTAGTGCAACAAAACTGCCCGATAACTACTTGTTTGTCTTAGAAAAAGATTTTGCCCTTTAATAATTTTTTGCATAATAATATTGATAGATTTGACTGTTTACCATTTTGTTAAATGAACATAAAAAGTCAAACATTCATTCAGATGTACAAAACTTTTCATAAATAAGGTTGAATATATCAAATATCACACATTACGTTATGTACCTTGTTTGCAGATCTTCCACTAACATCAGGAGTTTTCTTGCCCTGATGAACTGTTCTCATCATTGGGTCATGGCAAACAAAACCTAAAGTACATTTTACAATCGTTTATTAATATCATAATATTTAATTTATTTTAATAAGTTGTAACATCTCTTATATGCACAAAAAGTAAACTTTACGCATAATTAAGACTTAAAGTCACATAAGTCAAAAACAATTTTTTTATAGTTGAAAAAACTATATCAATCCAAATTTAATGAAATTCACAACCCAGCTTAATGGTTGTGTTATCCGTGGAGTAGGATATTCAATTTGGTTGAAAAAAATTATACTTGCCTGTCAAGCTGAACAGATCAGATAACATGTGTGACTTGATTTTCAGATCTATGGGAGCATCACTAGACAAAAAACGAAATAGCTAAGAGAAGATTCAAACATATTTAACATATAAAGCATACATATACAAAATGGGACAATCTGTAGAATAGTCATCAACTACAGACAGAATGCAGCTGAGGATAACAGACTGTCTAATAACGTGTAGTGTTATACAGCACAATCTTTATATCCAGTACAACATTTATGTGCAGTACAAACCGTATATAATGTACAATATACAGTGCATTCAACCTGTATATACTTTACACACTTTATACACAGCACAGCATGTATATACAGTACCACCTATCTATGCAGTACAACATGTATAAACAGTACCACCTTTATATACAGTACAACCTGTATATACTGTACAACATTTGTTGCATATATATACATGTATTCTTAAAAGGCAAAATTATATTTCACTTACCAAGCTAAAGATGGGGATAAGTTCACTTCTAAAATCCAAGGCCGGAGATTAGTATCAATAAGGATATCAAACCCATACACTTCTGAAATACGAAAAAATACAACCTTTTTCAAACAGATTGGCAGTTACTGGAGAAAAGAGTACCTTGTTTTACGATTATGAAGAGAATGCATGGTAAACAGTTTAGCTAATAAGTGCCCTCATTTCTTGGTATCAGTAATAAATCCTTTGTTCTATCTGTTCCAGTAATAGAACTTACCAAAACAACTTCCTTTGTGAGGCACAAACATTTTGCATGCTGTTGCTATTGGTAGTTCAGCAGCTATGATGGTTTTTAATATAACATCTTCTAACCTCATCATCAGAGCTGTAAAACATGTCAAACAATACAGTCAGGTTAAATGAAGCATTTTAATGATCAAAATGTTTGAAGGACTACTGATGACTGGTTAAACAGCAGGCATGGTATATATATGGAGATCATAAGATTATGTGCATGTGACAGTATTTCAAGCAGCAGTGTACAATGTATGTGTTTTCATCTAACACTTTGACTTCCAAGCACAGTGGCTGCATGGTTTGTATACTCCCCAGGTCACCAGTATTAACACCCTATGCAGAAAAAGGTCAAATTTCTTAAACCTATAAAGAGTAAATAATTAATAGCTACTGTTCATTAATTCACATTTTATGTATAGAGTGTAAAAAAAACAGCACTTTATTTCATAGAAAACTTGAGTGTCAACCTCCTACTCACTTGTAGATTAAAAAGAACATTCTATAAAGTATGCTACAATAATTATTGTTGTGTTTCAGATTGCAAGGTAGGAAGTACATTGTTGCAAAAGCTTACCGGTTGTGTCCTGGCCTTCAGATCTAAGATAACGTAACATAGCACCTAGAGACCATTTGTTTCCGTAGTCTTCTACATCGGGGTCATCATTTCTAAAATTAAAATAAATGTTGAAACACATAGAAACTAATGCAAACAAGATGTGTCAAGATTTTTCTAACAAAATGTGCTCTATTACCAGAATAGAAATAAATATATGCTGCTACTGTACCAAATAAAGTAAGAAACAATTTTAGTACCATTTATCTTACTAGAAAGGGATTGCTTTGCAGTCATTTTAGAACTAAATCATTGAAAGCAGGTAGCAAAAGGTATGTGAGCATACAATTATTTCAATTGTTGTTCCTATAGTTATATTGTAAATTACACATCCTATACTGGAAAACTGTATATTCTACAATTACCATTGTTGAGATATAAACAAGCAGGCAATATTTTGGGGAAAAAAATAAAATCATAAATTCACATAATCATAAAATCATGTATGCATAACACTTGAAATATGGTTCCCCTCAAAGTCTGGTTAAAATATTTGTAAATGACATACGGTGAGATACCTCAGTAAACTGTCAACATATTCTATTGCTGGGTAGACGTCTACATTTACTTGTTACAACTTACTGTACAAAGTCATTGCTTTTCTTGTTGACACTATAGTTGGTTAAATGCATCATTTGGTTTTTAATACTTCTAACATTTCTATCATATTTCACGGTAGCAAATCTAAAAAGTAATAATATTAGTATAACAAAATGTAAATCAGTAACCATTTGTAGTTAATATTAAACTTTATATATAGTAACAACAAAATTAATTACTATAGGTTTTGATTGCTTAGTGGATCTTTCACAATTTTCAACTACATAATTTATGTAAATTAATACTAACATCTTATAATATATATTGCGATGATACACCAAGCAATCTTGTCCTACAAAAACTTAACAGAAAGGACTTACGCCACAAAGCCACGGGCTTTTTTATTGACACTATAATTTGTCAGGTGCATACACTGGTTTTTAAGGTGACGTGGGTTGCGATCATACTTCATAGTGGCAAATCTATCATGGATAATGTAAATAAAAACAATCTAATTAAAAACGTTTATGCTTTTTACTGTAAAATGTCCAACGCGAGATAATTTTCGCATGGAAATATAAGCCCAACTTTATTTAGCATACGTTGGAAATTTCAAGACAGAATACAAAAATTAATTTTAACTAGTGATACACTAACCTGGTAAGACCCTCTTCATACAAATAAATAACTAATGGATCGTAAGAGGTTACGGCTACATATAATCTTACATCAAATTTAAAACCTGAAACAAATCAAATAAAAATCAGTCTGAGTCATGGCATTTTGAATCTACCATGTGTTCAGATATTAAGATAAGTTGGATGCCAAAGACTAGGCAGTACTTACCGACAGTAATTTTTAACATGCTCAGTATGCATTAAGCCAATAGTTATTAGAGAAGTAATGGAAAATACAATCAGTTGGCTATGACTTTCTCATAAACACATTCCCCATAGTGCATTAATAGATAGAAACTGAAAGGAATGATAACCCCCCAAAAAACATTGCTTACCATCGATAAGAAGAGGATTGTGGATATACTTTGCAACAATAAATGTCTCATCTAATGGTACTTGTTCAGGCTGAAAAACAAAATCAAAAATGCACTGTTTTTCTAGTTTTTGTTACAAACATTAATTAATGATTCCTTTAATATTGATATCAGTTCTTTGGTAATACACAATACTCATTTTAAATAACATGATATTAGATTCATAATTGTGATTAAAGTGTACCTTCATATTATCTCAAAGAACATTTTTAGCTACATGTATGTGACATTCACTTTCCAACAATTTAGCAAAAAAAATTGTTTTATTCTAAGACGAGAATAAGGAATGCTTGGTACTTTTCAATACATTAAGCACTGTCTCCTTCATGACCTGATAGAAATTTTAAAGAGTGCAAAAGTACTCACATGATTAACTAAAAAGATGCCTCTGCCTCTTGATGAAGCTATAGGCTTAACAATCCATGGACCTTTGTCTTTCAAAAAACAAGCTATAAACAACAGCAAAAGGAATCAACAAAAACAAAATGTGAACATAATGCTTATGCAAATAGGTTACCTTGTTTGTTGGCCTAATGTCAAGTCCTGTGTATAAGACCCAAAACGTTACACAGTGCATTTCACTTTTGACACAGTTCAGGCGAAATATAATCTGATCAATGTTTTGGGTTTTACACACATGTCATCTGCATCAAAAAAGCTGGTTGAAATAACTTTCATAAACTCTAAATTTTTAACAGCTAACAAACTAACATTGCTTATTAGAAAAATGCCTTTTCCACGAGCCATTGCTACAGGTTTTACAATCCATATGCCTTTGATCTTGTAATAAACAGCTGAATATAAGAAATTAATCAAACTGTTTTAATTTCAAAAGGATGTGTTATATACTATTTGACAAACATTGTGTAAAAACAATTTCAATGCATTAAAAAAACAATTTCTACATCAACAAAGAAAAGCAGTGACCTAGCACTTGGAACAATGATGTCATAGTGACACTGTTACAGAAACATTTGGTGAGTGTCTCTTTCTCAATCAGATGATAGTGCCAGCATTTTGTGGAGATGCTTGTTACCAAGAGCCATGTCAAGATGTCAACATTACACAGAAAGCTTCAAATTGAACTTTACATTTCTATCACAGCTTGTCTAAATTTACTTGAGATGAAATATAGTTAATATATATTTTTTTATGTAATTGTTACTATCCTTTGTACAAGGCAGTTTAACAGTCAACTTGGCAAAAAGTAAATAGGATACTTGTCTGTTTTACTTACAACAAAAATCTTGAAATTCTGCCGGAGTAATAAAACTGTTTGGAATAAAGTCAAAATGTTTCATTCCCTGCAACAGAAACATCGTTCAAGAAATAAAATTATATTTAGTAAGTTTTACATACAACAGCATGATTCCTTTTTTTGTATAAAACTATTTTAATAAAGTCAAGTTCATAGGACTACTTTAAACTAGATTGTGTAATGTCACATGGCAACAACAAGTATATATCTTCCAATACAAAGTTATATCCAAGTTTCATTGAAATCGGTCCAGTACTTTCTGATTTATCAAGAGTATGTGTTGTGACTGAGTAAGTGAGTAAAAATAGCCGATGTAAGAACAATGTCTTCCAACCGTGTTGCTGAAAGCCATAATAAAATGTTTTCGACTTTTAAGCATAACAAATACATTTAGACCTCTAGATTTCATAATCAATGACACTTTTTCTCTACAGGAGTTTTTTTATACTTTTGCTCTTAAAAGTTGGAATACTAGATGATTCCATAATTAGCTGCTTGTGAAATCACAGAAACCATTGCATATTTCCACATTCACAAATGGATTACAGTAAAAGAATAAAGCCCTGACATTTGATTCATCTGGTACAAGCCTAGCCCCAGTTTCTTAACATGAATGTTGGGTACCACTGTTTTAAATTATGTGGCTGCCTTAATTACCTTGGTCTGTTGCATCCTCTGTAAATTTTTATAAAGTCTGTCTTTTCTAGTGATTTCATAAGATCTAGGAAAATGGTTAACTTTCTGGAATTCTGTTAATCCGCGTAGCAAATATGGCTTAACATGAGAGCCAGTCCACATCAGATTAAAATCATTGTTGTTAGGATGAGCTTCATGGAAGCCATGACCATTTAAAATACTGCGTAGCAATTTACACTCAGTTTTAACAAGTTTATATGCCATATGGTGCCGCTCTGAAAATATACCAATAAGTATGAAACAATGCAACACATTTATTAACCTGTTGATTTAAAGAAAGTGTAACACTGTAATATGAAAGTATGTTAACAATGACGTATTACTTTAAGGTACCTGAACAGGGTAATATACTTATATAAGATGACTTTTAAGAAACATGCCCTTTATTCATAGCAAAAAAAATAAATATATATTTTGTATTTACTACCAGTAAACAAATCTTTCAGTAATGAGATCTGAGGAAACAAGAGATATATATGAAGTCTTCTTTTATGTTATAAATGTACTATAAGATGAGATCAAGATTGTCCTGTTGGGTCACAAACTAATCCAATATGCATGTATTCTAAAGCGAAGTCTTAATTTTTACCTCCTATACTTTTTGCTTCAGGTACCCGGTGATACACACAATCTGCTCTAAATATGATTATTGGTGTTTTCTTCCCCACTCCAGTCCAAACAATATTGGAATGCTGTTCCCTATAAAAAAAACTTAAATTTTGTATGATACTATATATAACATTATAGTATTATAATCTCTAAAGAGCAATCTGACTCTACCAAATGAATAAACAGATATTCACAGGATGCTGTGCTGAAATTCATCAAAGAGCAATGTAATCTCTGTTTCACTTCTTAAATTAAATCTTCATTATTTCTTCTCTCTGGATTATGCAAATCATGGACACATCTAGTGTTACAGTCATTCTGCCAGTGTGGCAGTTTGCATATCATAATAAGCAACACAATATAGTAAACTAATAGGCATGTAGCTGAATATCAACTCAGCATAGAAAACAATTACCCTTAAATCCATGTCAAGTCACTTACCGGTACTCATGGCTAGCTGTCTCTGAAGCAGTTTCTAAACCCAACTCGGACTCATCCTCGCTAGAATCACCATCTTCTTGCTGCTCAATTTCTGATAAATCTTGTGACATAGCTATGGAGTCTGTTGAAATGGAAGATGCCATGATATGAATAGTTCATGTAATCTGTATCATATGTCAGCTGTATTCCATATCTGCTATAGAGAAAATATAAGGGATAACAGTAGGGTTTAGGCTGAATAATAGAATAGTGCACAAATAGGGTTCTTAACAAGGTTTAAAATATGAGGTGATTAACCCTTTAAAGCCCAGGTGGCGATATATCGGCAGTACTTCAACATATTATAATTAAATGAAAGTAATCATTTT